>CM061042.1:74570765-74854184 GCA_030762985.1 Adelphocoris suturalis | reverse complement strand
AAATTGACAGAGTTCTACTTTTTTGAAAAATCTCCGCTTATTTTCCCCCACCTTCTATATTAAGGAGTGTGCACATTTGAACCAATTGCATTTGACGGCCATTTTACACCTCTAATGCCGTGAGTGCACAGATGGACACTCAAAAATGATGGGACGGGCTCACCTTGTATATATCCTCAGTTGTAAGGCAGCAATTTCTTTCTTTTTTCCTTCGAGAAAATGACCGGGCCAATGTCTCTTTTCACGTAGATACTACACTTATCACCTCTTTAGACCGTAGGCAGTAATTTATCGACGGGCCGCCTTCTTCGCCACTTTTGAGACATTCGTTTACCTAAGATAACCAACCTTCATGTTGAGCAACAGCAGTTTTTTCCTCAAGTGGGTGCCTACAAGGCAGGCAGGTAAGCTACAGCTATTGCTACAAGAGACGAGCTGCGTTGCTCAAACTCGGGGCCCCGTTCAGTTACTTCACATCTGACAGACTCACTGCCTATTCGTGTACCCAATAATTATCACGGTCTTAGGCGAAGCTCTATCCTCTGGGATGAAGGTTTAATCGTCAGCTCAGAGTTTAAGTACCCCACAATTTTTATCTTTAGAAATAATCGGAGCTATGGTTGTTTATAATTTCCTTTGTCTCTATTTCGAACCATTTAACACTGGGTTTCGATGTTCCTGTTAATGAGTTGTGACATACTTCGGCGTTTTGAATTTCCAACTGAGCAGATTTGAAAGTGAAGCTTTGCATAACCGAATCGATGATTTATCCTTCAAGACGTAGGACTGATTTCTCAAAACTAATTAACGAGCCACTTTCTCAACAGTAACAGAAACGCCAAAACATCTACAAGTACAATGGATCCCAATTTGATAAATCAAGTTCTACAATAGACGAATTCTATTGCCCCCGGTGTTCCGTGCAAGAAAAGTCGAGTAGGGTTTTTAGATCTTTTCTCCAAAGCTATCTCCTGAAACCTAGGCTTCACTTTCGATCGACCCTAAAGGGTAGAACAATTTATACTTGTTGTTGGGTTTATTAACAATTATACCTCGAAAACTCTCAAAATAAGAATTGCGTTAGCGTGGAACACGCTTTTACCGGGACCTAAAAATGAAAAATGGTGCAAAACAAAATATTGTCACGAAAAAACGAGACTGAAGTTGCGGCGGGTCTACTTTCTTCGCTAATCAACCTATGAAGCTGAAATTTGTAATGGAGGCCCCTTCAGGATTCAAAAAACGAATCATAACGTCTAGAGTCCCCAGAACAGCTGAGTGATGTCCTGAGCTGTCCTATTTGCTATTCGAGACTAAAGTAGCGGATCTAATTTGTATTGCTATTCAACCTGTGAAGCTGAAATTTGAAATGGGAACCCTTTTTTAACGTCTATAGACGAATCACGAAGCTCCCCAGGGTCAGCTGAGTAAGATCCGCAGCTAATTTCTTTGCTATTCAACCTATAAAGCTGAAATTTGAAATGGAGGCCTCTTGGGACGTTTAGGAACGAACCGTACGGTCAGAGGCCCCTTAGATCAGCTGTTTTTCTTAGTTATATCCCGTCAACGAATCAAATGAAGCCCCACGGATTGCAGCAAGTTTATCCGTTCGCTCTCCCTAAGGTCTGGACCTGGAACCTTGGGGGAAAAACGTCAACAAGTGTGTGAATTAAAACACATGCGAAAATTGTGAAAGAATTCGCTTTTTAAACTACGATGGCTGATATATTTTCAACAGAGTTCACTTTTCAAGAAATTTAGTTTATTATAACTTTTGTTACATATAGACGGACTAGTGAAGCGTATAGATAGGTGTTTTGTTTTATTGCAGTATTTTCTTTTGGTAGGTAGGTACATACCGATGTGTGTAGATAATGATGTATTAGCAGAGTAGGTACTGAAGCAGAGGTGTTTTATTTCATTAATTCTCTATCAGTAGATAAGCAGGTGCCTAAAACGAAATGTTAAACGAAATGTGTCAGAGATTTCGTAACTATCTATTCATCAGTGATCAGCATAGAAGGGCTCTAAAACAGAAGCAATAGACCATTTTGTGTAATCGTTTGCAGCTTTTGGCTTTCAAGCCGTTTCGGGTTTAACTCACCAGTGTTACCATTGAAATATACTTAATTTTTAGTTACAAACCAAATGAAATCAGTATATTAATGAATTTGATTTTCAAATGGGAAAAGGGTAAAATTGACAGTTAGTTCATCGTTCCGGTGAAAGAGATTTCTCGCGTACGTAGTTATGGGAGGAAGTCAACCAATCCAGTCCTATTCCAGCTGCACCGGTAACAATCGAGTTCTACCTGGTTTTATCACCTCTTAGCCTCATGGGCTCTTGAGACGGCATCTGATGTAACACATAATGAAAAAAGGGCTTTGGATACGAGGTGAAAGACGCTCATAGTTACCAACTAACAAGTTACGGTGCCGGTGCCTTGAATGAACCAAGCTGTGCCCAAAGGTAAGTAGGTGGTAGGTTACCTACGTACTTGCATCGACAGCACGTCAGTCTTTGAGGACTATGATGGAGGTAGGTAGATAATAGGGGACCGCGAAGAGTTGCCATTGATGTGCATTGAAGGCTCAGTTCTCTTCGATGATGTCCGGAACGACACTCAACTCGAAGCTAAAATGATCACAAAGAGAGTGATTGATAAGTGAGCAAGAAGGATTTTCGCCACCTCATTCGCGAGACTATAATCGCGAGGTCTCATGTCTCAAAAAACAAGTGATGCTTCGTTTCATACTACTTTCTGTCTTGCTCTACGTCCTCCGGAACGGTACACCAACATTCAAGTTGTGGCCGAATCGAACAATGATTAAGCAAGAGTAGCCAACTCAATCCGCGAGACTGTTCTAAATAGGACTTTGTTCTGTTTCGGACACTTTATAGGCAATCTTCATGGTGCTAATAATAAAGTTCTAAGAAACATCACAAACATTGATCGAATAGTTTGGTCGAGTTTTGCCTCAGAGAGCGAACTTTACTTTTTCGCGAAGCCAATGGCCAAATATTCAATATCCATGATATTTGAAGCAATCTTCTGGAGCTAATTTGAACCCCTAGGTATATATATATCGCAGCCTTTTTGTAAAATCAGCTTTTCTGTAAAAAGCCAAGCCTTTTTACAATACGCCGCCTTTTCGTAATAAAAACGTTGGAATGACAAACTATATACATCATTCTGACCTATATGTCCAACTAATCTGAATTTTTACAAAGGGATTGACTACTTGATGTTATGTATTCTTGAGATGCGAGCTTGCGAGCGTCCAGACCACCAAACTAAGGCGGAACACGCTCAGCCTTTTTGTCAAATAGAATAGGCTGGTTTTGCCAAAGGCTGAGCTCTTCCAGCTTCTTTACAAAAAGGCTAAACAAATACCAGGCTGATTGCCATTTCAACGTTTTTATTACGAAAAGGAAGCGTATTGAATGTAGGCTAGGCTTTTTACAGAAAGGCTGATTTCACAATAGGGCTGCGACATATATATACTTGGAAAAACTATTTCTTGAACTCGGCATTGGCTCATGCGTACACTTAACTATTTGTCCGACACACAGACCACAGGAAATATTTTTGGTGTACTGTTATCCAACGGAGATGAAATCTAAATAGAGGATTGCCTAAAGCATTGGTTCCCAACTGTTGGGTCGCGATCGACTGGTAGGTTGTATGAAGATTCTAGCTGGGTCGCAACGCCCTTAACAATTAAAACTTAAAATGGGAAAAACTGTAATTACCTATTAAAATAAAATAAATCTGTCCGCCACATGAGCAGCTGCTATAGCTTTTTTCTCCCCACAACACTGTTTGGTTCCCTGAGATAAGGAACATAGATTTGAAAATACGAATGACTTTATGAACTCATTTATTAAAAAGTTCCTGTAATGCAGTATGATCGTATGAGCGAATTTTCATCATTTATCGGATTATATTACATTGATTTAAAATTTGAGCACTTTGAGTGCAAAGAAATTGTTGAAAAAAAAAAAAAAAAAAAAAAAAATTATGGCAAAAAACTCACAACAATTCAAATTCTACTGTTCAGAAAAGATTTTGGATAATTAGATTTTTTCACTTTTTATCGATTTTTTTGCAAATAATACGCTAAGTACAATTTTCAGTACTATTATTACTTTTTTTGCATACTTTTTTAATGTCCTAGTTAATCATTGAGACACTTCTATTCACTAAAATTCTGTTATGAAATGTAAATTTAAGTAACAATTTTTAGCTGTTTCTGGCCATCCTTAATGATTTGTTGGCACGCTTTTGAAAATTGGCCAATTTATTGAGCTTACATGTGCTGCCCAATGAACTCATCCTTTCATTTGGGAAGCTTGATTTTTAGGAGCAAGAACGGAATTTTTACCTCAATCCTAAGGAGGGTTATCGTCTGGAACAACACATATTTTTCATGTATATACATATGAAGAAGCGAAAAACTTTAGGATTTGTTTTAGAATGTCTCAAAACGGATTTCAGTAAAGAAATTTTTCAACAAATTGTATTTAAACACTTTTGAAGCAATTGCAATAGCTTTGTTGGAATGCAAATCGATACTTTTCTGAACTAGGTATTTCAGCTGAGAAATGAGTAGCCAACCTCTTTCATTTCTTTGGGAAGTAATTAGTTTCAACATTACCTTAGAGTAATGTGTGGGTAAAATGTTTGTTTGCAGTCTTCATAAAATCCGGCCGTGGCAACATTTTTCACATTAGTCTTTTCTCTGATTTGATTGAATAATTTGTACCTACCTACATGCCTTATTTTATTTATTGATTTTTCGTACATAATAAAAACTCATACATTTCTTATGCAAGAATTTTGTAAAACACATTATACTTTCAAACTCAATGGAGGCTGAGGTGAGCATAAAAGGGTAAATGGGTGAAGAGTGAAAGCTTATAAAAGTTCAAAAAAATGCAAGCCACCTAAATCTCAACTAGTGTAAGTTGAGTTGGGAACCACTGGTCTTGTAGAGGCTCTCGTACAATCCCAGATCTTATAACCATACAGTGTTGCCTGGAACAATAACTTTTCTACGAGTATACAGACCCGGTTAAAATGCCCTTCATTTTTTATCCCTTCATTATTACAAAAGTTGAAAAGTTATACTCAAAAGACAAGTAGCTATTGTAGATTTGTTTCGTGAAAACAAAACTTTTAACCTTCGCCGCGAATACAAAGCTTCCTTACCTTCAGTACTAGGGTGAAAGCAAGCAAAGTAGAATTGGCTTTGTCTAAAACATCCGCGCAGATTTCAAAATCTTTTCGGCCTTGAAAGGAGAAAGTCTCATATCTCATCAAACTAACTGAAACTCATTCAACCAGTAGTGGGACGTCAATCCCACCGCTATCAGTTCGATTGGCCTATAGAGGCTCCATACCGAATTGCAGCTTCCTAGGTCTATTAGGAGGCTAAAAAATCATTATAATTATGACGTCATGACAGCTCACACTGATTTTTCGAGCTCATCCTAGCATGAATGAAAACAACGTAGTTCTAAAAGGGGTTGAGATTTCACCATGCTATTGGTATCTAAAAACTCCACGGAAATGTTCCCATAAATTTGAAATTTTGTGATTTATCTAGTCTGTTAAACTAATATAGAACTGCTAAGCGTGCTGTATTGGGCTACCGTACTAAAACAAAAGGTGGACACAATGTACACACTAGGTATTCTGAAAAATTGTTAAATCCTGCTGTACGAACAGAATTCCGAATAACATAATGGAATAATGTAGAAAGTAAGGATTTGTGAAGCTGACATTTACCAACTATACCACTTTACCGATTCCCACTTTTTATTTATTTTATTGATTATTATAATTTTATTTATTCGTTTACTTATTTATTTTCATTATTTTTATTTTTTACTGCGAACTTTTTTTTTTTTTCTTTCCAATACCCATGGCGCCAAATAAGAGTTATGTAAATCAGATCGAACATTTTTTTTTTTTTGTTCTGGAGCTATGAACATAAATCTGGACATTTAAATGAAAAGAAAAACTTTTCTTTACGATTCGAATTCGAGAAATTTACGTGCTTCTAAATGCCAACTGGTCTGTAAATGGTAAACACGAAAGACCTCCAGGAAGATTATACAGAAATTGCAGATTTGGGATTGGATATAAATAAAATTCCAGTTCCAGGAATGGGTAGGTACTTATACTCAAGGACGAACTGTAGCAAACAACTCGCTCAGTTCGGAATGGGGGTGAAAATCCAACTAGATGGCATAACTACGTATGTTTCAATGGTTTTTGTTTTGGACTTTTCTTCCAATGAATCCATGGATCTTGATGAAAATTTCAAGAGTTAATCTTGAAATGAGTACGAATGTTGACGTATACCTCTTATCAATTTCATTATATTCTGGGGGCTCTGAAAATTTTTGAAGGCACAGCAATTTTTATGCATTCAATCATTTCATTATAAAGTATAATTAGTAACCTAATGAGAAGGGAAAGAATGTCTGCCAAGATGGCTGGGCAGTATAGCTTTCTCACTTATTGTAAGGAAGAACTTCATGTTTGCGTATGCGCATCAATCCAATGACATTCACCATATGTAGGCATAGACCAACTAAGAGCTGAAAATCAAAACCGGTAAAATTAGACTGTACCAACCAAATTAAGTTTTGCGCATGCACAGTAGTTATTACTCAATTATTAAGGTTTGTTTTGGGAACCTATCCTATAAGCCTCCCACCACCAGTTTATACGAAATCAGATCAATAGATGACGAGAAATCTACGTTATAAGAAATTCACGTTTGCGCATGCGAGTGGATCCGACGAAAATGAAATTTTTGGGGGACCATACAGGAGCAAGCCCGCACAATCCATGAGCATTTCATCAAAATCGGACTGAAACTTGAAATAGTTTCGGGAATGACAAGGATTGATCAACCATTGACAACAGATATCCACAATTGAGCAGCAAGCTCTGAAATGCAAAACGCAAGAGGAAATTTTGACTTTGGGGGACAACAAGTTTTTTCGACTACCTACTTGCACGAATACAAAGCTTCCCTTCCTTCGGTTGCGAGATCAATTGCGCTTCACTGCATTTTCCCCGAATATGTCTATTAAATTGAATGATTACATTCATAGTGAAGTGAAAAAAAAATCATAAAAAATACTGTTTTAAAGGTATTTAACTGCTCCCAAAGCCGCTTTGAGCTTAATAACGGAGTTAGAGGTATCACAAGTGATTCGGAGCATTTCACTTTTGTGGCTCACCCAACCGCAAAACTGATGTGTTTAATCCAGGCTTTTGGAGCGCTTTTCACCAGTTACAAATAAACCACCACAGTGAAACATAAACATGTGAATATCTTTATGTTTTCTAAAAGTTTATTGTGGGGAGAGGAGAAGGTTCAAGCTCTCCTGTTTTGAAAATACAGACAGTTATCTCTTTGAGGACGCCTTTTATGTACTACTAAGTTGCAATAGTTCATCATATCTATATTTTGTTTGTAGGTAGGTAGTAACTATTATCAATATGTGTTAGTTATAAGTCTGAGTACTCAATAACTTCATTGTGCATTTCTGTGCACAGAGTTTATATAGTGGCTGGAAATGAAGTGCTATCTGCACTAAATATAATAAAATATGGATATTTCCTGGGATTTGCCCATTGCGGTTGCAAATGCCCAACAGCCTCCACCACGGTCACGACTTGCCCACCACACACAACTGTCAATAATTATTATGGCCAGCTCTTTAGTTTCATGTGGTGGACAGGTAATAGGAAAGATGACTGTAAAATTTTCTATTTGTCATCCACGTTTGTGTGTCCAATAGGTAGCTTCGATTATACGATTCCTAGAAATTAACCACTAAGTGAATTACAGAGATTATGGTGAGGAGTGGTGGGCCTCTGCTGAACGATAGGGAAATATGCGTTTCATCCCCGATCCTCTCATCTGAGAGACGACTCGACCCCGGCGAGCGGAAAAGAAGTAAATACTTGAACTCATCCCCATGCTAACCGTTCGATCCAACCAGCGCGGTAAATTGTTACTTTGATTACTCTAAATTTAATTTTGGCAACAAAATTTTAGCTGAAATAGCTATGTATGTTATGGAGTAGCTCAACGTATTTGAAAACCACTTGTTAATTTCGGATGATTTTGGCTTATTTTTGGTCAGTTGAGTTGCCAACCCGTCACAGTCTCGGTTCTTGTATTTTATTTGAGGGAGGGACCGATTGCAAACAATCATTCATGGAACACAGCCACAATACTCTCACAGACGAACTACTATATGGGCAACAACTTACTTCTCCAAAATAAAAATCTGTAGACAACATCCTTTAATTTATTTTCATAATTATTTGCCTGTTATCGTTGTAATAAATGACGTTACTGTATTTATTACAGCAATGTAAGATCGGGACCAAGTTGTACCCTACGAATGAAGAATCATTGGACAGTTGGAAATAGAGGTGGGTCCAAGTAACTGTAATCGCTACTTTGTAACTGGTACTTGCCTCTCAAAAAGTAATCGGTTACTCTAGGCGTCGAGTACCAGTTACAAAGTAATCACTTCCCGACCGAACGCGGGAAGTGATTACTTTGCTACTGCTACTTTCAAGCAGTACCAGTTCGGTCGGTCAGGGTGAGTTTTCGTGATTACTTCTGTCAATCTACAGGAGATTACTTGGTACTGAGTTAGGCCCTACTGGCTTGCCAGTCGTAATACTCATAATGTCGTCGCACCTTCTATTCTAACGCAAGAAACTTTGTAGGCTATAATGGCTTTATAAGAAAATAAGTTTGTAATTTAAATACTATATTATATCAAAACAAAAATATTATATATAAACTGTATTACATATAAGCAAAATCTCCATTTAATTTGTAATAAATAGCCACTCACTGCACTCTACTTTTAGATAACTTTATTTGTATTTTAACTATGTAGTAGTCTTATTTCCCTACATTAGGAGTCGTTAATATATTCGTGTTATAGAACTGTAATCAGGAATCGATAGTGTACATGGGTTACAGGAAGTAATCGTATTCGTTAGAACAGGCAGACAAAAACAGTTACCTGGTACTCGAGTCTACGATAGGAGCTGTGTCCGCAAATGTAATCGCGATTACAAAGTAATCACTAAAAGTAACTGGTACCAAGCTGTAATCGTAACCGTTGTAACGGTACGGCAAAGTAATCATTTAGCACATCTCTAGTTGGAAACGAGTTGTACTGTAGGATTATGGGAAGCCTCGAGCGACCTCGAGCATCAAACACAACAATCAATCCCCTTCTTAGCTATTTGAGAAATATTATTTGTTGTGAAAAGTCCCTTCTTCCATTCAGTACTAATTGTTTATAATATTATAACAATTCATGATTCACTAAATTGCTAGTTTGTTATACCATCTCGTAAAATATTTTTTGTTTCATTAATTGGCTCTGAAAGGCTTGTTTACAAAGTATTCAGCTTGTTTTACTACTATAATATATTTTTTTATATTCGCATAGTTGTATTTTTAGGAAAATACCTCAGATATTAGTCTTACATACAGGTAAATTAGATAAACTGACTGGAAATCTCCATAAGGAGTTCCATATTAGCAGTGTGGAGGACTTGTCTGTTATCCAACAAGCCCAAAGGTATTTTGTAAGCTGAATCAACATGTAACCTGATATGAAAGCATCGAAACCTAATGAACCGTCAACTATTGAGATGAACGGAAGGAATCTCGGCTAGATGAGAAGATACCTACTAGATGTGGGTTGGTAGGTAGGTATGGTTACTTCCACTTCTCGGCATATCATATTGCGCAATGGTTCCCCTTCGTTAGCCCTAAGGAACTTGCTGCACCGCAATAGCCGATGAGATTGGGAGATGCGATTTCGGCGATGGTCGGCGCATGTCCATTTTCACACTAACGCGCTACGTCTGCCGCAAATGGGCCACGTAACCCTCTCGCTTCCCTTTTTGATGTTGGAAACAGGAAACTATCCCGGTCACTCATTTGTCTTCTCCCGAGAAAGTTACCTACCTTCGATTCTTGTATCGTAGAAAGCCTATGCCATACAATAGAATTGAATTATACACTATCTATCAGCAGCCTACTTAACCACAAGGTACGGGAAGACGGAGGACCTACGAGTGTAATTTACATATGACGGGGTAAGAAAACAAGTGGGATTCTCCTGGGAGGCCCTGAACACTTTTGACTTGATTCTAATTGGTAAACTCAACAATTTAACTAGGTAACAATTTTCAGCACAAAACCAGATTTCAGAACTTCTTGGAACCGAAATCGCCTCTGAAATGCATTTTACATTACACTCTCTCGGATAGAAACCCGCAAGACATACCCACAAGTTTGATGCCAAAACGAGTGTTTTCTCTGTTAAAATTTACGTTAAATTCATGTTTTTCAATTTTGGACAACTGGATTCTGCGCCACCTCTAGACAGGAACTTCCAAACGTGTGGACAGATTGTTACAAAACTTGAAACCAAGAAATGTCAAATTTTCGTGGCGTCGAGAACAACACGTCGATTGAAAAACCTGTTAGAATTTCCAGGTTTCTGCATTGAGATTTTTTGGATTTTATCTCAACGTCTGAAACAGCTTGTGAAACAAGCTTATCAGGAAGTCTGGAACTAATTTTTGGTACTTTGTATTTATCCCAAAACTTGGTACTTTGCTTATTTGCTCAACGTCTTAGAATTCGTGTACAAACCAACAAACTATATAAAATATCATATAGTTCGTTGGCCCAAACAAATGGCTTCCAAGAAATCCACTGCAAAACTGAGCTGAGAGGCAGAAGCATTTGGTTGTCGCTACGTTCCAAATGAAGATTCATTCTGTAGCCCCACATACACTACCAAGGTACAAATGATTTGCTGTTGAGCGAGTAATACGAGGATCTATTTCAAGCTAGAACTTCGAAATCACTTAAAAGCACTAAATGGCCTTCAGGACTGGGATTGCGGAGAGAATCATTAGTGCAGTACGCAATCAACATTCTCTGCAATCAATTGGTCACAGAGAGAACAAAAAATGAAGGATTGATTGTCTGAATATACTTACCTGGTTTCTCGAGTTGACCACGGATGCAGGTAGTAGGATGTAAGGAGTTGAATCAAGTTACTGATCTATTGCCGAGAAAATGAACTTTCATTTCATACCAGTTCGGAATCAGTACGAGGGGGATCTATTGATGACTAAAAGAAGAACAGCTTGAACGTAATAGAATTCTTTTACAGTCTCAAGAAAAGGCAAGATGCGAGGATAATGAACCAAGGTTATCTCAGTCCCAGAAAGCGACCTGAATCTCAAAATTCGATTGGTAGGATTCCCCTTATCCTACTCTTGGTGCTTTTGGAAAAAGTTAGGTATATACATAAAGTGAGCATGGAATAGATCTAGCCAGCGAATTGGAGGACCTGGAGTATGTTGATAATGTAAGTCCACTTGCGGGCAGCTATCATGGTAGCAAATCAAGATCCAGAAAAATGCAAATGTTGTATTGTCCCCTCACACCCCCGATCATCCAGACACAAGAGCGTGAGCATGTACATGTTATCTAGACAGCACAGTCTCTAGGAGGACAAACAGTATAATGCTGCCAAACCGTTCGTGCCCTACGTTAAATTACCAACGATGTTGTCCGCTCCACCGTCTATCTTGCAGAGCAAATCTCTTCATGACCACTCCTGAATTTTCCCACTCTTCTCTTCCCGCTGCTTTTAACTTTATCATCAAGTTCACCATATTTTTGTTTCCTTTCTCATTATCTGGCAGTAAGCTTTGTTCGCACATGGTTGTATCTTTTCGTCATCCAAAAAATATTTTTCAATCTCGAATGAATTTGGGACAAGATCGAGACAAGTACTCGTACAATGAGATTATTATAGAGTAACGTCCAAAGGCTAAACCGCACGATTTATCGAAATTTCATTCAAATCAGACATGGTTTAGTACAGTTACGTTCGACACACAGGTTTCAAATTCTTTAAAATGTTGCGAAACGCTTTATGCATGCATTACACACGCATCCCAATTTCTGGTTTGTATATAATTTTGGTGAGAATAGAAGATAGATCATGTTTTACATAGTGTACGCCCTCCATTATAAGTTTATAACCTAACATAAATGTGCTGGGAGGAAGTACTCCCCCCCCCCACCCTTTCCACAGTAAAAACATTATGAAGTGTGAACTGCTTTTACATAGTAAAATCGAGAAAAAGTCTGCGGAGCTTTTTCGTTTCAGTTACATGAATGTATTGAGCATTGATATTTAAGATAATCTTAAATTATGAAAAAAAATCTCAGGAATTATGATCAAAATCAGATAAATTTTTAACGCTTTTTGTTAACTTTTTTTTCGTTTATGTGCCAAAGTAAAGACATAATCAATGGCTATTGGTCCATTACTAATTTAATTTTTCAAGCATTTTAATTTCTCCCATGATGAGAAAAACAAAAGATCATGGATATGTATAGTAGATACTGTTTACCAGTAGGTACCTACTACTCAATTGTATACCAACCTGTAGTGCCTTCTTTTCACAAGATTATTCCATTATGGTTACAAAACAATATTAGTTTATAACTTAGAGTAATAAATCAGCATTCCTTGACACTACAATGGCTTAGAGGTCATGTGATGTAGTTATAAAATGAGAGCATTCCAAAAAGTGGCGAACGATTTTCCTACTATGAAAACTATGGGAGTTACTCTTCCTTAGTAACGCCTTGGTTGTACGTGAAAAATCAATAGAAATTCTACCTAGCCTTCACTTTTCGAGTTAATAATAATCTAAAGTGCCGGAGCGTTGCATTTTGTGTGGACAAAAAAAAGTGTCACGAAAAATTCCTTGACCCCCAGCCAAAAGACATATCCATGTCAAAACTGTAAAGGTCATGCTTGTTACAAAGATTTGAGATTAGTGCATGCTAAGCATCCACTAATAATACGGTCGCGATGATACTCATATGGCGTAACCACATTGTCATTTTCAATAAACCATTCAAATTTGAGTGAGACAACGTATAAGCTCTTAGACAACCGTCGCTTGACAGATTTAAGTATGTGCATGCGCAGTGGAAACTACCAATTTCAGAGCGATACAATTTATAGGGGACCGTCTCAGCCTAACTCACATATTCCCGGAAAAATTCATCAAAATCGAATCATAACTATATTTTACATTTGCTCATGCGCAGCAGCGAAGATACGATTGTAGTGAGATTGATATGAGATTATGAATTCGTCTTTTCCCAAAATTTGAGCCAGATGGATTGTCATGGAGATCGTATGAAAATACGTCACTTGTAGTACAAACATCACTTAGTCAATATCCAGGATCACCTCCTCCTTTCACCCATTTCCAAAATGAATTTCAGTACTCGCCTGAATACATTCCAAAACTGGACCAATTCCTTGATTTAAAAAAAAATCATGAAAATTGTAATTTGAGCAGCGCTTAAAATGATCTGTAATTTAATTACCCTCCCATTCCCATCCCCTCAACGTTTGAGGTATGTCGCAAAACTAGCCTAGAATTGGGATCAAACAAAATAAAAATCATGAAAATCGGTAAAGAATTGCAGTTCAACAAAGTGTATAGAAAAAAAACGCGTTTTTTATTTTTTATCTCTTTCTTTTATCACGTTTTTTTCTCTTTATTTCCTACCTTCTGTCATGAAATTCTAAACTTCAGAGTTTTAGCAAATTTTCGTAGAAAATGAAGCTATTGCATGGGCTCGAAAAATTTTAAAATCTAAATTTTTGAAAAATTTCTTCATCGAAATCCGTTTTGAGGGATTCTGAAACGAATCCTACAATTCAACGCTTTTTCGTAACTCTCCTTAGGATTGAGAAAAAAATTCCGTTCTTGTTCCGAAGAATCATGCTTTCCAAACGACAGGATGAGTTGGTTGGCCAGCACTTTTGAGCACATTATATAGGTCAAATTTCAAAAAATGTACTCAGAAAATCACTAAAAAAGTCCAGTCATGCAGCATGACCCCATGAGCGAATTTTTGAAGAAATCTTCGAAATTTAAGAAATATTAGTTTATGATTTTGATAGACACAGTTGAGCGTAAAACATTAAAGAGAGCGACCGAGAGAATCGGAGGACGGAATATTTCACAGAGTAAACTCATCAGTTGTGATTACATTTTTTTTTTTTTTTTTTTTTTTTTTTTTAACAAGCACCTACTACCTACGTTTTAAACAGCATGGTTCTAGGATTGGTTATACAAGGATACTTCCATAAGAGTAGTTCAATCTGAATTTGGACAATGTTTCATGCAAATATTAAAGATTTTTACAACTAGCGAACGGCATTATTTCGATTTTTGACTGATTTTTCAACTTTGAAATTTTTGAAAACTTGATACATATTCTTATAGAAAATTTTACGCTGATTCCGAATATACCACATGTTAGTATGCTGGAAAAATTATTTCGCACAACAAATCGCAAAAAACAGGCTATTTTGAAATTTTTGACTACATTTTTGAAAATTTCAACCCGAAGATGTAATCCGATCATGCTGGCCAACGAACTTGAACTTTCGTTTTGTGTCCTTAACATTTTAAAATTTGTTTGAAGTTTCTAGCACAATTCTACGGACAGTTATCGTCTGGAATGACACATACTTATATACATACTTACATACATACATACATACATAAAAAAATGCGTTAAACTTCAGAATATGATTCAGAATAGTCTAAAACGGATTTATAAATAATTTTTTTTTTTTTTTTTCAAAAATTCACATTCTACAAATTTTGAGGCGAGAGCAATAGCTTAATTTTCTTCAAAAATTCGCTAAAATGGCCAAAAACTGCTAAAAATCGTTAAATTTATATTTTATGGTAGAATATTGCTCAAATAACGTTTATTAACTATAAAATGGAATATTCAAAAATGTATATACAAAATTATGCTAGAAAAAGGTACTTAAAATTCATTAAAATTTGCTAACAAATCGATAAAAACTGCAATAAAAGCTAAAAATTTAAAACCTCTATTTGAATAGGAGATTATTGTTTAGAATACGTTTTTCGTTGTAAAATTAATAGTAAACAATTTCCTCGCACCAAAAAAGCTCAAATTTCAAAACAATTTAACATTATACAATACGATAATTAACGAAAATTCGCTCATACGATCATGCTGCATGACTGAAACTTTTTTTGCTCAAATAGCCTGAAATTTGGATCAAACAAAATACAAATCATGATAATCGGTATTCTAGCTTCGAAAAATAAGAATCACACTTTTCTGCATTACCCTCTCTATTTTCAACCTTCGGTCTCGAAATTCAGAATTTCTGAGGTTTGTTGCACAAATAGATTGAAATTTGGATTAGAAAAAAAAAAAAAAAAATTAGAATCTCGAGAATAGTGGCCAGGGCAGCGTTGTCAAAATTTGTCATCGCATACACATACACTCACACATGTTTTTTTCAGGTATTCGACCTTGGAATGGCCTGAAACGGATACGGTTATTTTTTTTCCCGTACTTTTTTTGTGTGAGTTGACTCACGCCCCTTGGATCAATTCCAATTGGCCTTCCATCTTATATGAAGCCTTGCATATACATCCTTGCTTTAGAAGGACGTCCTACAAAAATGTCTTTATTTTCTGCACCAACACAAAACTTGAAGTGAGAACACATAATGTACAACGGCATATTGCACAACAATAATTTTTCACATTTAGTTTTACACAATTTGAACAAGTTTTAGGTGTCTTGAGTTCAGTTAAAGGCTCCTTCAAGTCGAACGAAATAGACGTACATAGATTTGTGAGAGGCATGGATTATTACCTATAACGATTTCATGTTCGCCATAGATTCGAATGGTTTTGAAATGCATAGGGCCTAATCAGCATTGATCGAAAATTTTTAAAATGATGCATGTCTCGACATCCTGCAAGAATTTTAAATAAAATTTACATGTGAACAATGTAAATTAGCCAGCACGATCTTGGAATATTTCATCTAAACCGTATGAAAATTATGAGTGTCTGGCCCGTTTTAAGGACTTAGGGGGTGACTTAGAAACACCACATGTGGTCTTTAAGAGACGACAAGTTTGAGGGTACCTATCTACGTATTTAGTTATTTTCCAAAAGCATTATGGAAGATTTGCAGATCAACCTACCTTAACAATAGATTGGGTACATTAGCATGTAGCATGTACAACATTATGTCTATAATTAATCTTGTTATAAGAGCAGTCTTGACATACCTTGGTACGATGCATATTTGACAGCTTGGTCAAAGCAGACGCTCCTCCGTCTGGTGGAAGTTGGTCCTTTACGCAAGTAGATGTAGTTCTCAACGTCCCAAGGGTCTATGTATTTCCTTTCCGAGAAAGACGACATTTTACCCCCGAAATGCTGTAGTCTGATTGACTAGTTTTCCGCCCGAAAATATTACAAACTTTTGAAAGAAACCTACTTTCGGAAATCGGTCGATCGGACCTCAGATCATTTCTTATTGGAGACGAATATTATGAGAATGTTTGGTAAGAAACCTGTTATTTCGGGGGGGATCGGTCCTGTTTTCGGTGGTTCGTGACTCGGAAGTTACGTCGACAGGTCTGCGTACCGGGACGCGTTCAGATCCGACTGACTTCCGAACCGCAGGCTGTCTGGTGCTGGTGATGGTCTTCTAGGCCGGTTGCTCCACTTCCCAACGCCTCTTCTGGTCTTCTCTTCCCCACTGCTTTCCGACCCCCCTCAACCTCCCTTTCCACAATCATCTTTCTGTCTCTCCATTCCACTATCTCCTCATCTCTTCCCGCGTCTCACCAGTTTCTCCCTTCCTGTCACTTTCGGTTTCTTCCGTGCGTTACCTTTCCCACTGCGTTCCATTTGACAAGTTTTTCGGCAGACGGACCGTAGGTAACGCAGATATAATATAATTGTGACTTGATTGGTAAATTTGAGATTTAATGACAAAATGAGACGAAATTACTTATATAATACTGGACCTCCATCGCGGTCTCCAAATATTAGGTATACGATTGCCAACTATAACCAATGATCTAGTTTTATTTGCTTTCAGTCACTCCAGCTAGCTCTACTTGACAGTTGTTTGAGTGAGTTTATATGGAGGAAGAACACAAGGAGCCCGCAACGGGACCCATTCTACAGAATAATGCAGGACAGTTGCGTTTTGACCACCGGGTGGGTTTTAGCTAGTTTTTAATATATCATTTTGTATTACAATGGTGCCTACTTTTGATTGTGGCTCCCGTTCCTCGTTTCAGGTTTAATTTTTGCTACCTCACTACCGAAGGTAGGGAAGCTCTGTATTCGTAATTGAAATCAAAAAAATTTAGGCCTCCATAATCAAAATTTCCACTTGCTTTTTGCGTTTCAAAGCTAGCTGATCAACTTTGGTTCCGTGTTGGTTGGTGTGGTTGGGTGAGCAAGCTTCCTCACATATTCTAACATGGACGTAGAGAATGAGTTACCGAAAAAAGAACGAGGCAAAATGATTGATAGGTCGGAGTTATAAGAAATTAATGTTTGCGCAAGCGCACATACTACTATTAATCCCACGGCAATGAAATTTATAAGGGAATGACTAGGAGGTAAACCGCACAATCCTTAGAAATTCCATAAAACCTGTCAATTAATCTCGAAGTTTTGTCTGAGTCGATCAATTTCAGTTTTGCGCACGCGCTATGTTATTCTCCACAATCGCGAATAATCATGAATTTTTCTGGAAATCATACCCATCTACTCCCCGAGTTTGAACGAAAAGGACCAAAATATAAGAAATCGACGTTATAATAATAAATTACGTTTGCGCTGCATGCGCGCAGCTAATTTTGGTGACAGCAAGTGAAAGTTATAGGGGGCCGACTAGAAGCTTCCCCGCACAATCTCTGAAAATTTCATCGGAATCGGACACTTGGTATAGTTTTGGGCGTGACAAGGATTTACCGCAAAGATACAGACAGACAGACACGGAACCAAAATTGATCAACAAGCTCTGAAACGCAAAAAGCAAGTGGAAATTTTGATTTTTGGAGGACAAACATTTATCCGAATTCAATTACGAACACAAAGCTTCTCTACCTTCGGTAGAGAGGAAGCAAAAAGAATAGGGCAGTCCAGCTTGTATTGTTCTATATGTAAATATGTAAGACACAAAAAAAGGAAATTTGAAATACTTTGTCTAAAGGAAAGTTTGATTCGAACTTGAAGAGAATTCAGGGGACTCACCACTGCGCAAGTTTCCAAATTGAAGACGAGTAAAAGGTAGGAGAGGAGGACTGATGAAACTTAATGACACTACCACTACTTTCAAATCTTGAAAGGCACACACCTAGGTAATACTGAAGGGGTGAGTGACACCAGGCTTCGAAGTCCCTTTCTACGCAATGAAAGTTTTTATTGCGGCACCAGGTTCAATCCGGACAGGGTGTTAAAATGAAAGGTGGAGTGCGGAAACACCAATCCACTTAAACCAGTCTGACAGCTGTAAGAAAAGCCCGAATAATTATATGTGCCTTCGTAAAGCCAGCGAAATCGCATAAAATCCAAAACACTACACTTGGTGTAAACGGTATGGTAAATTCGGTTGGTTTCTGAGGACAGTACATGACATAGGTATCACTTAACCATTATAGTGATCAATCAAGGAAGCTGATCTCCGAGTGAAGGTTGCGCTCTAGTAGGTACCAACTGACCGTTCCAATGTCTGCTTCCGTACGAAATATTCTGGCGAGCTTTCAGGTTGAAGGATTATTGCCATCCGCGTTTTCGTATATACCTATACATATGTAGTACCACCCGTTGGAAATGGGGCTCCGAACATGAGAAGCTCGAGTTAGAGAGCAGCACGTAAACAAAGACCTGGATGTACTTACCGTTTTGCTCTTCTTTTGTTAGGTACCAATTAGAGCAGTCGTGACGGATACAAGTTGTTTTTGTGTTTTGCCGGTTTTTTGTTTTGTTTGCGTGTTTCTTAATTGTAATATTTAATAATTAATAATATAATTCTCATTTTTGACCAATATTGATGGGGTTTATGGTGGGGGGAACGAATTGTAGAGCGAAAAGGGGTAACGCAATGTATCCACAAGGAGAAAGTCATGTCAACCACCATGATCCTGATGTCCTTCGGCGAACCATGTTAGCCATTGATAGAATAATGTAAGGGAGGTTCTCGGCCTGACAATAAATACCTTGTTCTGGATCGTGAGAGTTGGTGAGAAATAATGTGTATAAGCCAAAGTTTCGAGAAATTTATTTCCCATCTTCAGGACTGAATATGTACGTACAATAAGAAAATATGTCTTACTGACCAGGCACGGACCACTTATACCAACCTACCTAATAATATAAATAAATAGGTGACTTGTTATTGAGAGCAGAAAGAAGTTTCTCCCTAAGATCTGATATAGGTTCCTAACACCTGCTTAGGCCTCACTAGTTCGTCTATAACTCGAATGCACCCTAGACTGACAACGAAAAAAACGAAAGTTCGAATTTTTGAGGTGCTCAAAGCTCAGATGATTGCATCAGATGCGAGGAACAACTCCTGAAAATTTCAGTCCGAACCGATAACCCCTTGAGGTCTCCTAAACCCGTTTTTTGATAATTTAATTATCGATTTTAGAACACTAGACGCTTAGGACAAAAAGACGGTTAGGACATGAAAGATCCAAGCGTCTGGACACTTTTTATACTCTATTCCTATGTTTTCGGTGTCGCGGAACACGATGCCGCCATTATTGCAAGCGCAGAAGCTGTATTTCTTTTGATATTCAAGAAATCAGTCCAAATAAGTGATGGAAAAAAGACATTTTTTGCCGTTTTTACCTAGTTTTGACTGGGAAAAAAATTGTTTGCGGGTCTTTTCTGCTTCGGTCCTTGTTTCCTGGCTTGTTCCGAATGTAACAAGACCAATTTCGTCCTATAATATATTATCCTTCTGAAAATATCTGCTCAAGAGCCGAGTTAGCTTATTTTATAGTAACCGTTCTATACTTACCAGTAGCTAAAAAATTAAAATTTCATGTGGCGGAACCCTTTGTCTTCTATTGACTCGTGGTTTCGGGATTGCTGATCATATTGCTTCTAATATCTTAGCCGTATAACCCGTATTTGACTTGATATTCCCGCGATGAGTGTCTAACATCGATAAATACAGTGGATTTTTCTGATTCATTGCCTGATGTTTCTCGAGAATCACCCACTTAAGACTTCTTACGGGGAGTAAAGATGGCGTCAGATTTCTCCAATGTCATTACATACCAAGAAGATCAGTACCAATTTTTGTTAAATGGAGTGAACGTCCATAGGAAGACTTTTCCATCGTTTAATAAGAAGGACACTATAGAAAGCTTGGACAAAACTCAAAATTCTGAGTGAAAGTGTTGCTGTATAATAGTTTTATAATTTGATCTTCCAATCGTTGTCAAATAGACTCAACACTGCATATTATACTTTGTTTCTATTAACACTGGTTTTCTGGAATTTATTTTGCACACCCGTATTTCACTTATTTAAAATATTCTCACTGAACTTTTGATCTATGACCGACGTCAGTGAAAGGCAGTAGTATTCTATACTTGAATTGGTTATGTTTCATTAGAGTGAATTAAGAAACTAATCTGCGCCGGGGGAAACAAATTTGAGAAATCAATTTCACCTTGGGGAAAAAATCCGACGAAAAATGAGAAAATCCACTCTATTCACCGATTTTTGACACCTAGCTCTTGATTATTAACCGAAATACGAGCCCTACGCCTCCACTACTAGCACGTAATGCTCAACGAGCCCAAAAACATGAAATAATGGGATAAAAAGGGCTTCAGGGCGTTAAATTTTTATTTCGTAGCTACTGGTAGGTAAGTATAGAGCGGTTACCATTAAAAGAGCTAACTCGGCTCTTGAGCAGATATTTTCAGAAGGATAATATATTATAGGACGAAATTGGTCTTGTTACATTCGGAACAAGCCAGGAAACAAGGACCGAAGCAGAAAAGACCCGCAAACAATTTTTTTCCCAGTCAAAACTAGGTAAAAACGGCAAAAAATGTCTTTTTTCCATCACTTATTTGGACTGATTTCTTGAATATCAAAAGAAATACAGCTCCTCCGCTTGCAATAATGGCGGCATCGTGTTCCGCGACACCGAAAACATAGGAATAGAGTATAAAAAGTGTCCAGACGCTTGGATCTTTCATGTCCTAACCGTCTTTTTGTCCTAAGCGTCTAGTGTTCTAAAATCGATAATTAAATTATCAAAAAACGGGTTTAGGAGACCTCAAGGGGTTATCGGTTCGGACTGAAATTTTCAGGAGTTGTTCCTCGCATCTGATGCAATCATCTGAGCTTTGAGCACCTCAAAAATTCGAACTTTCGTTTTTTTCGTTGTCAGTCTAATGCACCCGTAACATGATTACATACCAATATCATTAAAATGCTTCAAAAAATCTTAGAAGACTCAATGGAGGGTTCCTTCTGACAGAGGAAAATCGGCCGATTAGGCAATGAGAAAATGACGCTTTATAGATGTTTGCGCGTGTATAAAAGCAACCAGTAAGTAGGGGAGCCATGTAGTTCATTGAGGGCCATCTAAGCAGTTTAATTCCTGAAAATTTCATCGAAATCAAATTAAAACTCTAGAAGTTATGCTTACCACAAGGATTTGACGTACTTGCTGCATTCGCAGATGAAACTCATATGAGGTAATCAAATCGTCATGACCAAACTACCCTCCGTTAACGAAATTAATGGATTGATGGATTTACAGCCTAATCCACACATTTCCTGAAAATGACAACAACATCGAATGAAAACTATAGAAGTTGTTATTTGTCGGTTTGGTGTGTTTCATTATTGAGATTATTTATTTATTAATAATATAATTCTCATTTTTGACCAATATTGATAGGATTTATGGTGTGGGGAACGAATTGTAGAACGAAAAGGGATGACACAAGGTATCAACAAAGGGGAAAGTCATGTCAACCACCATGTTCCTCAGGTCCTTCGCCCTCTAGTGCTCCTAGCGGCGAAGCTTGTCAGCCATTGATAGAATAATGTTGAGGAAGTTCTTGGCCTGACAATAGATAGCTTGTTGCAAGGGTTTTGAGGACACTCAGACACAAAGACAGAAACGAAACCAGTTGTTCAGAATGCGAGTGGAAATTTTTATTTTGGAGGAAACAAAATAAATTGTCATCTCTCATGAGTCAAAACAATGTTTCCCCTACCTAAAGGTAGTCTCAGAAGCTCTATCCACATCGTTATACCTATACTGTCATACAATTAAGAACGTCTGCCAAGTTTGGTGGGGCACATAGCTTCCTTGTTGGTATCCATAACATGAATGTATTACAGATTATTAAAATGTTATAAATGATCTTAACAACTCCGTTAGCAGAAAATAGTATATCAAGATACATTGAAAATCTTTCAATTAGGAATCGAGAAAATAATGATTGATGTAATTGACGCATGCGCATTCGCAGAGTGAAGAGTTGGATAACAATGAAACTGGTAAGAGACCATCTAGGTATAACCTGACACGAACATTCCTTGAAAACATCATCCAAATCGGATTAAAACTGTAGAAATTAATCTCGTTACAAGGAGTACACATTCACTCATGCGCAGCTGCTACTAACGATAAAACCATGTTGAAATTTATATGGAATGATCACATAGTTTTTCCTCAGCTATCTACCAAATTTGAGCGAGATCAGACGATTAGGACGTGAAAAATTATGCTTTGTGGAATTTACGTTTGCGGATGCTCAGAGTGAATATTTTGGGAACAATGAAACCAATTGGGTCATACCCCTAGCTACATGGGGTACCTACCTACATACTTTACCGGCACATTCCCTGAAAATTTCATCAAAATCGGATAAAAACTATGTAAATTAAGCTTGTTACAAAGATTTACGGACATACGACAGACAAACTCGGAATTTTTTTCATTTATTAAGAAATTCGGGGAAAAACCACCATTACCTACATATATGAAAATTTCAAAAATAAAACGAGCAGGACCGTTACAAATGAAGAGATACAAGATATAGACAAAGAGATATAGGTGGGTGATAGTACAGAGATAAAATTTTAACAATTGTAAATTAATGTAATCACTGTTTAAAAAGTATGAACACAATCTCTTTTTTATAGGTTCCTCCTTCTCAAAATATACATCAATGTAAATTCCCAAGCCATTAATTACTCTTTGAATTCTTACTGATCGGCTGTTCAAAGTTCGCCTGAAGTCAGGAACAAACACATCTGCGTTATTCGTTGTGCGATGGAACCCTAAAATTAATTTTTTCTACTCGTAGCAACGAAGGGGCATCATAGGGTCCATTAACCAATTTCAGTAGAAATATACCTAACGTCGATTTCCATAATTATAATATGCTTATAATAGACATAGGTAGGTACTTAAGAAATTTATGCTGCGTCCTCTCAGTTGTCTCTCTGTGTACGTTATAATACGGGTTCCATATAGTCGGTACAAACTCTAGAAGACTAGTAACCAATGTAGTATAGGTACAAACGTTTAAGTAAATATTGCTATTTGGGCTGCGGAATAGTCTGGTACCTAGTGCGCAAAAAAATTCGAAATGAAATGAAAATTGTTTAGAATGGTCTAAAACGTAAAATGCGGGTGGAAGTTTTGATTTTGGAGACAATGAGTTTGTCATCTCCCTTAAGTAAAAACAATGTTTTAAATGTACCTACCGTAAGAAATAGTATTGAACATTAACCCATCTTCTGCAAAAACATCTATTGTGTGAGAGGGTTAGGGGGGGGGGATTTTGGTAAACGTGAAAATTCAAACGGTTTGACCTCTGACTGTTCTCGAAATCTTTCGAATCTAGCGAAAGGTCGCGAACATTCGAGAAGCGTTGAGATAATTTAGGAACGGGACGGGTGCCAGTTGGGGAGGTGTGTCCGTCACCAGCCAATGGGAGAGCGCCGTTCGTTCTAGAAACTCCCAGAATTGCCCGCGGCCTTTTAAAAGTGACGGCTCCGCATCGGGTAACCAGTTTCTTACAAGAAAGCTATATATACGATATAAGTCTACAAGACTACTGCGAAAACCGTTTTGACGCGAGTCAAGTGAAATCATCAGTTTACTGTGAAGTGTTCAAGTCTATATTCTAATATACACATCATGTCTGCTATTGGAATCGATCTCGGGACGACCTACTCCTGCGTCGGTATCTGGCAAAATGGGAAAGTGGAGATCATCGCCAACGATCAAGGTAACCGGACTACACCTAGTTATGTTGCTTTTACGGATACCGAACGTTTGATTGGCGATCCAGCCAAAAACCAAGTCGCTATGAACCCTCATAACACAGTTTTTGACGCTAAACGACTGATTGGTAGGAAATACGATGACCCCAAAATTGCCGAAGACATGAAGCATTGGCCTTTCAAAGTTGTTAACGACTGTTCCAAACCGAAGATTCAAGTTGAGTTTAAGGGCGAAAAGAAAACATTTTCCCCTGAAGAAATCAGTTCTATGGTATTGACGAAAATGAAGGAAACCGCTGAAGCCTACCTTGGGAAAAGGGTCAATAATGCTGTTATAACTGTGCCAGCATATTTCAACGACTCCCAGAGACAGGCGACCAAAGATGCTGGTTCGATTGCTGGAATAAATGTTATGAGAATCATCAATGAACCAACAGCTGCAGCTTTGGCCTATGGTTTAGACAAAAACCTGAAAGGCGAAAGAAATGTGCTTATATTTGATCTGGGAGGTGGCACATTTGATGTTTCCATTCTCACGATTGATGAGGGGTCTTTGTTTGAAGTGAAAGCAACAGCTGGTGACACCCACCTTGGCGGTGAAGATTTTGACAATAGATTGGTCAACCATTTTGCTGAGGAGTTCAAGAGGAAATACAAGAAAGACATCAAGAATAATGCAAGAGCGTTGAGGAGGTTAAGAACGGCCGCTGAGAGGGCCAAACGCACTTTGTCGTCATCAACCGAAGCAAACATCGAAATTGACGCTCTACATGAAGGAATAGACTTCTATACCAAAATTTCGAGAGCTAGATTTGAAGAATTGTGCTCAGATTTATTCAGGAGCACATTGATTCCAGTAGAAAAGTGTTTGCAAGACGCAAAGATGGACAAGGGATCCATACATGACGTGGTTTTGGTTGGAGGATCAACTAGAATCCCGAAAGTTCAAAACTTATTGCAGAACTTCTTCAATGGGAAGGCTCTGAACATGTCCATCAACCCAGACGAAGCTGTGGCCTATGGAGCTGCCGTCCAAGCAGCTGTTTTGAGCGGTGATCAAAGTTCCCAAATCCAGGATGTACTGCTTGTTGATGTTACCCCTCTGTCATTGGGAATAGAGACAGCTGGAGGAGTTATGACTAAGATAGTTGAGAGGAACGCCAGGATACCATGTAAGCAGTCTCAGACGTTCACCACCTATTCTGACAACCAACCTGCTGTTACAATTCAGGTATTTGAGGGTGAGAGAGTCTTGACGAAGGATAACAACCTCCTCGGGACGTTTGATCTCACAGGGATTCCCCCGGCTCCAAGGGGTGTTCCTAAAATTGAAGTCACCTTTGACCTCGATGCAAACGGCATTCTGAACGTCTCAGCTAAAGACAGCAGCTCGGGAAGAACCAAGAACATAATCATCAAGAATGACAAAGGCCGTTTGACTAAAGAAGAAATTGATAGAATGGTGAATGAAGCTGAGCGCTACAAAGCTGAAGATGAAGAGCAAAGAGAGAGAATCGCCGCCAAAAACCAACTCGAAGGCTTCATATTCTCTGTGAAACAATCACTTGAGGAAGCTGGAGACAAGCTGTCAGCTTCGGATAAGGATGCAGCAAGATCCAAATGTGACGAGGCCTTGCGTTGGCTGGACAACAACTCCCTAGCCAGCAAGGAAGAATTTCAACACAAACTTCAGGAGCTGCAGAAGGAATGCACGCAATTCATGACGAAGATCCACCAAGGAGCCCAGGGACCCCAGGGCTGCGGTCAGCAGAGCTATGATTACGGTCAACCTGGATCTGGCTTCAGAAATAATGGCCCAACTGTGGAAGAAGTGGATTAGACGTTTATTCTAGTCAAAATTAAGTGTCACGATTTATGAAAAACGAGTTTATATGTACATACGTTGTAGAATATGTATCGAGTTATACAGGAAATTAATGTAAATTCATGTAAATAGGAGCGAATTTAGTTTTAAATTATTGAGCTGGATTTAATCATTAATAGGACGAGTATTTAACAGTAATTTATTCAAATGATATAAAAAACAAATTTTCCTATTTCAAGACTGAGTACTTAAACAATTAGGTTCCTATTCTATGTCATTTTTGTATTGAATTTTTTTTTATGTACCTGCCTATAGAGTATAATAAAGTCTTCTATTAATGAGAACATTGTGTTTTGTATTGCTTCCCCTAGTTGAATGTCTATATAAATATATAAATACAATAAAATATTTAGGATGTTCCCACATGAAAAAAGTTTAAAAAGGTGTTCAGTATAACGGCATGCCTTGTTGATTTATGGTTATTCAAGTTATTAGGCCGAATATAGTAAATTGATAGGTAGTAGACATAAAATCCTAATATATGGGTGTTCACGAATTGCACATCTAATTGGTAGCATAGTACCTACTTGAGGATCGGAAATTTCGGATACAAGAAACCAAATGTTGTTTGTGGATGCAAAATAAATGTGAGCTTAAAGGAAACTCAATTACTCGCAATTCAAAACAAATTGTAGAGTATTGTAGGCACGCCAATATGGTGTACGAGTTGCATATGATTTTGGCGAGAATGGCGGATAGAATAGATGATTTTCCTGAATGTACCCCCTTCATTATAATATAACAAGAGCGTGCTACGGGGAACTAACCCCCCCCCCCCCCCCCTCTTCTCTCTCAAACGATAGTAAAGCAATAACTACTGCTTTTACATTGTGAAATCGAACAAAGAGGGATTCACGGAAGTTTTATCACTTCTACTCCAATCTTCCGAAAAACTAAAACTTATTCCGGTAATGAAAAATGATATTCGTTACTTACTTAATTACGTTTCAATCTCCCATCAAAACATCGGTACACATCTGAAACCCCTGATTCACGGGCCACTTATTTCCGTATATACTCTGAAAGTATGTATTTTGTTTTGTAATTTTTGTTGATTTAAACGAGAAGACCTTGCATTTCTCTGTATATTATCCATCGTATTGCAAAATCGGAGTAACACACACACAAAAATCTGATGTCAACACAACACAACACATACCTACAACTTCATGATTCGTAAGCACGCCGGACGGTGAAAATAAACCTGGCTTGAAAATCAAACCGAACAGCCGGTGGCGGTTACAGCCGGAAGATCCCACGCTGGACATATCTGGTATATGGCATAGGTTTGATAGTTTGGATTGCAATGTGATAGCAGGGATATATTTGCCATCTCTGTCGGATTTAGCACAAGACCTTAATTTCCTGCTAAGTCTACCAACTACCTTCTTCCTCCACTGAAATTCTCTTTTCCCGGTCTCTCTGTTCTTTGATACTCTTGTGAATTCCATTTGAATGATCATCGATCCACGGTGTACTTTTATTCCCTCAGGGTGTGGCCAATCTATTCCTATTTCCCATTTCTAATCTTGCCAGAGATAACTATAACTATCTAGCTATAACCGGTTACTGGTTACTGCTATCTAGCTACAACTGGTTGGACTTTTCCCAAAAAGCCTCGTTAAAGGTTCACCATACTCATATAATCCGGTGTTAGCAGCGGTTAACGAACTACTAAGGACCTAAATCACCTTCCAAGTCTAACAACCAGTAAAAAGTACTGACGACGTTTGTTTCGAACAGACGGAGTTTCGTTCTCAAAGATATATTCTATTTCGCTCAAACGACCCATTTGCTTTCCGGATTTTATGTTCAATGTCACCGTCAGTGCCTTCGTCCTTATCAACGTTACTGCCATGGTATTGGAAAATCCAAAAGCTCGACAGGCTGACAATCTACTTCCAGATGAGCTCTTGACAGCTTGTTTTGTCCCGGGTACAGCAAACAACGTCCTTGGGAGACGGCAGCAGCAGTCATCACTAGCATGATAGTTTTGTACGAACAGACAAAGGCGTGTGGAAAATCTAGTAGTGGCTTTTACTAGGCGAGGGACAGGAGACACTCCATTGTCATGGTAAAGGCAATCTCCTTAGAGTGCAAACCCCGCAGTTTACATTTGGCCTCTATCCAGGCCGAATGGTGGCATCCCCAACAGAATACTCGGGCTAATGAACCGCGTCCCAATATAATTTATTGCTGAAATCGAAATGAAATCGCGCGGAATTGATTTCCTGATAAGGACCTTTGGCATGAAAGAAAACACGTCTAGGATTTACGAATGTTCTATGAAACAATAATTGCAATAATAATTCTGAAACATTTCCCCAAAATTTGCTAGTTTACGTTTAAATAAAGTACTTAGCATCTAGAAGAGGATTGCGTAATTTATTGTGTCACATTGTCTAGAGCAATGGTGCAGTTTGTTTCTGGTTGAATTAATAGTGAAGGATGAAACATAAAGGGGGTAGTTTACTATTTTTCACGTCGCTGATCGAATGAGATTTTCCAGAAGCTCAAAAAAGCACCTTTGTTTACCAACTTTGAGGGCGAGAATTTGTAACTTGGAGACTTTTTAACTATTTAGTTTTCTTTTCTACATTTTACATTGTTACACATTTGTCAAGAGTCATTGCTTAGGTATATTAATTTTGCACACTCCATTTTAAATACTATCTTGAACAGAAATAATTTATCCATACTTATAGAAAGAACCTGTAGTGAAAAATGTAGAATTCATTTGGAGTTAATAATGCATCGAATACGTCAGAAAACGTGACAATCTATTTTAGACTTCTGATGGTTTCGGTCTGATGGTCCATGCTGAAGGAATGTATTTTTTCCGTTGTCGTGAAACCTGAATGACCATAGAGATGCATGAGCCAAGAGCCGATAGGTGCCCAATAATGAATTACAATAAATAATATATATTTAGTTTTCTATTTACACTCTCAAGACATTGTTGTTTTTAATTTGTACAAGAAGAAGGAGGGATAGACGAGAACTTGGGCTCGAGATGATTCGTGTGAGAGTCCGGTTCAGTGATTGCAGGGGGGATGCGGGTAGTAATACTGAGCCTCCGGGCCGGCTATCTTGAGGAGGCCGGCGGGGCGGGGAGGCTGCTGATGGTAAGCAGACAGGTCTTCGGGGAGCTGCTGCTGCTGTTGAGGACCAGGACCGCACCAAACACCCTGCGCACCTGTAACAAAGAGGTATTCCACGTCAAGCTATATTTTAACATCATCCAGGTTAATGTGCAGTTCCCATTTGGACAAAGAAGTGATGCGCAATAAACATAACCATATCAGAGCTGTCACATATCATGCAATATTCTTGCTAAGCACAGCATTCGTGGGTTATTTGCATAAAGTTTCTTCAAATTTCAATAAAAAAGAGTAAATTCGTTCACAAAGGTTTATTATAATTTATATTTATCACCTATTTATTAACTATCCAGGACACTTGGATACATTATAACGTTGTTTTAAGGAGTGTCTCGTCGCTGCACGGAGCGAGGCACAACAAGCGCTAGCTGTTGAAATGTCACTGTTATTATTTATCGTCACTGACTTTGACAATCAGTTGACAGAATGATGAGATATCACAGAATGATGTGTTGAATTTGGTGGTCTTGATGCTCGTATGTTTGCATTTCAAAGCTAAACAAATATACTGAATCAGTCCTTTTAGTAAAATGATAATTAGTTGGACAAATGAATCAGAAAATGTGATTGTTGAGTGCATAGTCAGGATGCAAGCAAGTTGGGAAGAATCGTTGGTGAATGTTGAACGCGTTTGTAGTTCACGAAATTGCTTCAAACGCGTTGGTTGTTCATTGCTTTCTGCAGCGACGAGACACTCCTTTTTTTTATTTTAAGACTTGAAAGGCTAACTTTTCTGTATTTTCCTGAAAATGAGATAATAGACGTCTTTTCACATCAACAATCATTGAGGTATCGACCTTCTCATTACTGTCCTATCCAGCTTCAGCGTTTTACCATATTCCGTAAAAACCGTTTAAAAAAATAAGATTCAGCTTACTGCGTACTTTACATGGATCCGTGTAACAACACTAAACGAAAATGAAACGAAACGACGTGACGGGATGCAGCATCAGTAGAATCCTTATTCACAATACTCTCGGTTTTCGCCTCTCTCAAGTTAAAAAACCTAAGTTATCTAGTAACCAAACAATATGAAATGTCCCAAATACAAAACTTCAGGCAGCAATTGCTGGGTACAGTATCTATACGCATACATACTCTGTCATGATATTCCTCTTCTCAGTTTTCTACACATTTATCTTCTATGCTGGCGACTAAGCTTAGCTGTCTGTGCTAAACGTCAGAAACGCAGCACGGGGGCGTCAAGGATATCTGGTGCAATGGTGCATCAAGTGGAAGTGAAAACGCCACATCTTTTAAACAAAATACTCTGAACTTCCCTTGTTCTACCGGCAACTCGCCTAAAATCAAAACCCTAAAAGTACCTTGGCGGTATCCTTGACAAAAGATGTTTACGGTCTGTGAGCGATTGAAGAGATGTCGCCAGAATCAATTGAAGTCTGATGGTTAATCCTCGTACACTTCTCAGCAAAAAGATCATAATTTATAAGGAAGTTATCCGTCCAATTTGTCCTATTCATACTGGAACCTCACTTTCATAGAGTTGAAATGCAGCAGGATGCTCCACTGTTAAGCTGATGTTGTTTTAAAACGTCCTCAGTGATTCCCTAGACAAAACTCAGTGGGACTAAGAGATGGCCGAACACCTCAAGTTATGTTTCATTTGATTGTATGTGGCTCAATGTTTTAATTTATTTTAATAATTTTTGTATCTCGGAATAAGTTCTTAAGAAGAAGTTTATTTGTCATAAATTTGAACATTATACGTAAATGTTAGAGTACCTGCGTATTAATTATAAAGTGGTCTGATCCTGGAAAATTGAAATAAAAATGTTGGAACTTGTTGGTTGAGTGTTGGTAACATTTGGATGGTATGTATTGCTAAATTTCTAAAGCCAGTTCTTTTTCGTGTTGCCAACGGACTCTAATTCTCCATTGAAATGTCAATAAGAGTCAACAACAGAAAAAGGCACAGAAGAGGGGGAGAAAGAAAAGAGAGAAAAAAAACCCCGTAGCCCGAAATGAGGCACTAAGCTGATCTCACTAAGTTGCGATTGGGGGTGAGATTCGCTAATGCGGCGTCGTAATGGACAAGGGTTGTCTTCATATATTTTCCATCAGGTGTCCCGCGTCCTAATGCACTCGCCCTGTCTATCATAGTCTGCGATCTCCGTCTAATTGCTTCTGTTTCAACCCTCCCAGTCACAACCCCTTTACCCCCACCCTGACCACCCCTATGTATTTCCGTCGTCACCCCCCTATCGTAACCCTTTCGTCACTCAGTATCCGTGTTTCCACCAAGGAATCAATCATTAGCTACCTATGCCGAAAACGAGTTTTCCAACACTCGAATTATTAACAGAAGCCCTCCTGTAATTAGCTACAACTTCTCGAATCCGAAGGGGTCGTTCCTTTTCAACTGACATTTCGATAATCAGGCAGTAACGGTCCCGCAAGACACGTGATGGATCAAATAAAGAATTCTATGGAATATTCAGGGTGACTGGAGAACACATATAAGCGTCATTCCACCGGTAGTTGTTCTCGACAAACCTTAAAATAGTGTAAATCAGACTGTGAAATTCACTCTGACAAACAAACCAGTCATTCGCTACAGATGTTTTAAACCCACAACATCCATTGACCCAGATGCAGCGTTAAATTTTAATTCCCGCAATCTCCGGTTGTTATGGACAGACAAGTTCCATAATTAGAATGAAATTTTGCTTTGCATTCTGCCTGAACTCTCATCCAGTTAGGTGAATAATTAAGGATCGGCAGGAAGATCTAAATTTTCAAAAATTTGGTGTACATTACATTTATATAGAAGTAAAAACGTCTGTCAAGTTAGGATTTCTCACTTATTATAACATGGACTTATATAGAATTAGATGAAGAACAAAGTACGAGTTAAAATGATTGAATGCAAATTGAAAAGTAATTTATGCGTTTATATTCTGATATGCGAAGTGGGGTTCATGTTTGTGCATGCGCACACCAGGCCATCAATTCAATGGCATCCATCATCTAAAGCACACCAGATAGAAGAGCAACTAAGAGCTAATCGGTACAACCCTTGTCCTAATTTTAGTTTTGCGCATTAGCTTTATTACACAACCAATCTCAATAAAATTCATAGTTTCACTATTTCGAAACATACCCAACACAATAAGTTTGAACGAAATCGGACCAGTAGATCACAAGGAGTCATAAGAAGTGTGCGTATGCGCACACGCTTCTAATAATCCTATTGCAATGAAATTTAGTGGGGGCCATGCGGGAGCTAACACGTACGATCTCTGAAATTTCCATCTGAATTGGTCTAAAACCGATAGTATAGTTTTAGGCGTGACATGAATAGGCACAGTCTGACAGAAAGGCGATGCACAAAATTATTGGAAGACAACAGATTTTTTGACCTCTTACGCACACACGCACACACAAAGGTTCCCTAACTTCGATATAGAGGCAGCAAAAGTAGCAAAACACGCAAGTATTGTCTTACGAGTTGGTGGCCCTGTCAATTATTTTAAAAGCTCTGAGTGGTTACCTACATAAATACTTTTATATTTCCATATATTTACGCTTTTCCCCCGTTTTTTTACCTGATTATCTAATTGAAATTTGAGAATATTTATTTGCACTTGAATCTTTTTACTATCAAAGTTCAGGGATACAATACAAACGTTTAATATTATTAAAATGTATCCCTTTTTAGCCATTTTGGTAATATCCAAATTTGAGGTAATCAGTGGGCTTCCTTTGGGCTTATGTGTCCTTTTGTGACACTCCCTTAAAGTTGCACTGAGAAAATTTCAAAAATGGCTACCAAAGTTTCTTGGCCCTTTTCAATAGCTTACGTTTTCTAGAAAAGGAGATGTAAGTTCGCTAAAACATTCAAAAGTACGATTTTCTGCTTTCGGGAAAGTGCGGTGGAATGCCATGGTAGATTTGTAGAAATGGCATGCACTTTCTCCATCTGACCCAACCTAAATCATTGAGACAAATTTCGAACTGTGAAATCGTGCTGCTGATTTACAGAGCAATGCGTTACCAAATGCAATCTGACTGTCGTTAAGTTTTCAATGAGTAGCCCAGCTCGTTGAAAAGTAGCTCTAATTAGCGTTGAACGCCGGAGAGCTCCCGTGTTGTACGGGTAACCAATGAATGACCTCTTTGGGAGCGAGAGTAGAGGATCCAATTAGAGACATGTTCCAACTATTGCCAACTGATCGGCACCGAAATGAGGACAATAACCTGGTCCGGAACTCGGCGTATACGGATGGTACTCACTCAAAAGTTATGGCGAATTTCGACAACTGAAGGAGAGAAGAGGTTTTGATCCCATAACTGTTGTACTACTGAGGACGCAACGAACGAAAGACAGCAGTCAAATTAATTCACCCATACAATACATCGAAAAGAGATTTGCATTTGCTCAAAGAAAACCTCTACTTATATCAGAGGCAGGAATCTCTACAAACCATTCAGACTAAAGCACAAGGTAAAATAAACAATCGCGTTTTTACTGTGATGGCAGTGAGCCACCAACCGCTTGTGACTTGTAAACATCAGAGGGCGCACGACTAGCTACTCGGCCCAAGAAAATATCTGGACCTCATACTTCATTATTAATTTTTTTATACAACACAGGCAAAAGTCCAATTTTACATAATATATTACAAAACATGAATAGCATAAGTGCGAAGATTATGACAATATGAAACGACGCATCAAATTAGTAGACACAATATAATACATGAAGGATGGCAGTGAAGAAGCGAACGAGAAAATTTTGATATTAAAAAAAAAAAAAAAGACTAATTATTTACAGAAGGGTGGCTTTGTAAAACTGATCTGAATGTTTTGGCTGAGGCGGAGAAGATCTGCCACAGCAAAAGAAAGTCAGTTATATTCCTCCTGCACTCAGCGAATCGCTTACCACCATTCCGAGTCCCTCCGCCAATGACACCTCCGCAGAAGCGGTTGTACTCTTTTGTTCTTGCTGCCACTGATGTAGTGAATTTGCCATTGGTCCCTGTATGACAAGGAGGTGATGCAAATGGAATACTTAGCCCTTCAAAGGGGAGATGCGATTAACCTGCTACACCCAGAGGATATCTTGAAGGTTGAATTACCTCAGGAGTATCCCCAGTTGCAACTTCTTCAAGAATCGAAGTGGACGAACTACTCATAGCCATCACAATTGTCACCACCGTTTCTGCAGCTGATATTTGTGCTATGTAGGTTTTGGTACAGGTTGCTGAATGTAGTGAAGAGTGGGTTCAGTGTACCGTGTTTTGTAGTTATAAGTAACTGAGCAGGTCTTTGCAGAGGTTATCTTGATTCGCCATGGAATGCACCATTGTCCTAAGGATTCCAATCGGGCGTGCGCATATACCACGTCGTCTACGTATTGTCCTGCGAAATCTAGGTCTACGGGAGTCGGAAGTAGTAGCAGTATAAACTGTACAAGTAGGGAGCACATACACTGCCTTGGGGGACTCCTGCATGGAAAGGTCGGATTGTGTATGAGACGAGCTGAATGGATACTAGGAATGTGGGACCAGTCAAGTAGGTTTTGATAAGCAAGTGAAGGTTATTAGGTAGGAATTGCCAGATCTTGTCCATTAAACCGTTGTGTCAAGTTCTATTGAAGGTCTGCTCGGCGTCGTAGTAGGCTGCGCGACAAACTTCCTTTCTCTAAAATTCTATCTTTAAAATTAAAATAAATTAAATTAAAATCAAGTAATTTATATGCGTCAAATTTGAAATATTGCTATTATTAATATATTTCGACACAATAAACGTTTTATATTATTAATGTGATAATTATTTATGAAGACTGAGAAGCGTTGAGTGTGCGGCAGGAGTGTTATTTTGAAATCCGAATTTAAGGTCATGTATAAGATGTGCTGATATTTCAGGAATTATGATAGTTCAAGACGTTCGAAAACCTCCGACAGTACACACGCTTATAGGTCCGTACTAAGTGCATGTTTTATTTATATTGCTACCTACGGTAGTGAGGGGATAAACATACTCGTAAAATTATAAAAAACCATTTTGACTCAGTGGAATATTTTTATGATACACTGTATTTTAATCACTCGTACCCGCCAGAGTTGTCTCCGGCTTTTTGGAGTAAGAGAGACCATTGTTGTTTTGTCCTTGGTTAGAAGGGAACACCTGATATTTATGGATGAATATAATGTGTGGATGTGTACCTGCAACATGCTCAAACGATTTGATCAAAAAAGTTTTAGAAATATATTATTTCTATATGCGATTTTAATTAACTCATCAGTTCATATCATTGACGAAAATCAGGGTCGCAAAAAACTTTCTTCACAAAACCCCAGTTGAAATACATTAATTTTAATTTTATTACACTAAACTGAAGGTTTAGTTGAGATGAGAAAATGGAAGGAAGTAGGTTGGCAAGGGTGCTGCTTATCAGCGTTAATTCAAGAGTTAGATTCCTTATAATAACAAAGGTGAGTTTCGTTATCGAGTCTCCGCGAAGTTTCATTGCGCAGAAGAGATAGGAGCTAATTTCATAATAGAGCGGGGAGTAATATGCATGCTAAGTTCCCAAAGGGGGGTGACTGTTATCTGCGGAGTTTCGGTTGTCTCCTGTGAGAGGCACTTGAGAGGAGCACATAAGAGGCGAGAGGTGCTTTTGAATAGTACCCACTCGTTTAGAAGGACGAAATGAAGAGAGTAAGTGTGAAGATAAGGCGGTGCAATTATCAAAGCTATTACTAATTTAACATTATTTTCCTTGCATGTATACTTGGCGATTCTTAGAGTTCAATTAAGAATTTAAAAAATCAAGATTTTAGAAAAATGCTAGCCACTGTAGTTACTTACTGACCAACTTTCAACGCAAATTTTTGCGATTGAAAGTTTTGAAAGAATTGCGATTGCTCCGAGATATAAAAGATTTTTTTTTTCCATCTCATAAATCCGTTCTTGGTAAGTGTAAAACGATTTCTTTATTTTAATTTTTTTTTCGTATAGCTAGATTTAATATGGTTTTACACACACACACACACACACACACACACACACACACACACACACACACACACACACACACACACACACACACACACACACACACACACACACACACACACACACACACACACACACACACACACGCACACACACACACACACACACACACACACACGCACACACAAACACACACACAGTTTAATTTTTTTCTTATAAAACAAAACTCCCCTCAAAGGCGGAGGAGACACACCATTAAATTGAAAAATAAAACAAATGAAATTTAATTGTTAAACTAACTGATATTAATTTATTAATAACTAATTATTACTAATTTATCAATATAATATTAATAAAAAATAATAATTTATTCCTAAAGAATTTACCCACTTTTTGTACAGGCCTAATTTTTTTTTCAGATATAAAAGAGTCCCTGCATCGGGACAATCACCTCTTAGAAGATTTCAGCATCAACAGAGTACTCTCTGTCTAGTTGTCTCTGAAACGCAGTACGGTCCTTACTTTGATTAAAAATTAATCCTTATCCATTTCATCGGTTCTCCTGAAGTTCGCCCCTCCATTTTCGGTTCTTGTTTTTGAAAAGTGAAAAGAGGAGGAACGGAATTTATGAGCGGCGGTATGAAAGGGGGAGGACGGGGCCAGAGGTTGTTTCCCTAATTAACCAAGTCCATTAGCGTGATTACCCACCTCTATCTATGATCACTCCAAAGTGTTAACATCTAGAGTGTTTCAATCTTTTTTCTTTTTTTTTTTTTTTCTTTTTTTTATGATTATACGCCTACTGTTTTCCAAGAATGAACTCTGCCCGAATTCAAAATTCAATTCCCCCTCAGCGTCTCGATCTCTCAGGGAGTTTTTTACTCTAATCATTTCGAAAGGCTCTACTAAAGGATTAACCTGCTCCCTGATTCGCTAAAAACGAAAACGAAAAATTCGTTTCTGGAAAGAGAAGTAATTTTTCATATCGTATTCTGATATTGAGTCAACAAGCCAAGATGAGTGTCCGAGTAATGAGTCGTCAGAAATGTGTGGAAGGTATGTACACTCAAATACGAGAGATAGATATATTTTTATGGAGTAAAATCCCCTTTGGTTTTATATATTGCTTCCGAGTCTACCTATAGGTAACGGAAGCATGGTGTTTCCACTTCCAGGAGATGCAAAACGATTTTCTCCGAAATCCATATTTCCTCTCGCGCTTAACGTTTACGAGATTCAAAATAACTGGTCCCCCCCCCCCCTTCTCTCTCTCTCGCTCTCGCTCTAGGTGTGTGTGTGTGTGTGTGTGTATGCCTTTGTGTGTGTATGTGTGTATGCCTTTGTGTGGCTTCATTGTAGCCACAGAAAAAGCTGCACTTTATTCGCAAGCACTTACTGCCAAAGCTCTTACTACGGGCTAGTCTTTGGCAGGCTTACTGCGGAGAGGCTGGTAGAACTAGATCGCGAAGTTCGCTCTGCTCTGCCCTTTTGGCTAGACATCCCACCTGGTGCTCTTAGTGCCTATTAGCATACATCCATGAACTGGTCAAAGCCGATGGGCTTTCCCAGGCGATGCTTTTCCTTTCACCCAGCATCCCACCTCTCGACTCCATGAGTGTGACAACTATAGCGACAAGCCAGTGGACCTTGGCAGAGCACTAGCCAAAGGACCTCATGCCAAAGCTAACATATCGGTTAGTCTTTTGCAGGCTTACTTCAGGGAGGCTGCTTGAGTTAGATCGTAAAGATTACTCTGCTGTGTGTTCTTGACTAAGCTTCCAACCCAGTGTCCTAAGGGCCGACATCGATGCACCGGTCAGGGCCATGGGATAGGTGTTGTCTCTCTTTTGGCCAGCATCCTATCCTTTCGCATCCAGTGCATGGTTGCTCTTAGGGGCTCTAGCTGGGAGGTCGCCTGCAATGCTGCTGACGTTGACTTCGTCAGGTAGGTACTGGTGAGGTGCGACCAAGCAACACCAACTGCTCCCAAACCAGCTCATTTGCTGAGATTACTGCTGCCCTGTATGAGTCAGAAGATGGTAGTTAACTCCGACTGTACTCTGAATCCCTCTTTTCTTCCCCTTGGGTATAATGGGCTTCAGAGGGCATGGGGACCCGTGACTATTGCCATTTTTACGCCGTCCTGTGAAAAAAAAGTTGTGGAACAATGGAAACCCTTTGCCGTGCCCGTTGGTGCAAAAATGAGAACCTGTAGGTACTACGTGGTACAGCAGAGTCCTCAGACTCACGGTGGTCACATACTACGTCATGATGCGGTTGCTAAGAAAATAGTAGACGCTTTGTCATCCAGCAATTGGGATGTCTGGAAGGAGAGACTGTATCAAATGCCAATTGACTGGGGTAAGAAGCCGGATATCGTTGCCGTCAAGCCCGATGATGGGTCTGCTATAACCCTGGATGTCCAGTTTGTTGGCGACAGCATGGACATGGAACAGATCTGGCGGGCTAAGATAAATAAGTATGACAAAAATGATCTGCGGCATGCGATATCCGAGTTAGAAGAAGAGGTGACAAATGACATCAAGGTTATGGCTGTGGCTGTGTCATGGAACGGAGTGTGGCGAGGGAAAAATGACACGGAGCTACTCGTGTTGAGCATTGCAGCAGGAGTGCTCCATGGTATCACCACCCGCGTCCTTCTTACTTAAAATGATGGTCATTTTATAAGGGCACATCCTTCCATCCCACTCGTCCTCCTCACCCGTCAGCTTTCTCAATTGCAAGGACATCGGGTTTCAATTTAGTTTTTTCGTTTCTAATTTAATAGTGTTCTTTGAGGGGATTTTTATACTAAAACAAAATAATAATAATAATAATAATAATAAGGGTGTTTATTTGTGTTTTGGTTTATTTTTATTTATTTTATCATTATTACAATTATTTGTTTTCAATAATGAACATCGCAAACGACCAAGAAAAAAGTGCTCATAAAAAATTTCAAACTTTCACATCTATGGCAACCTTTCACTAGGTTGGACCTAACGTAACGAAACAAATATTGAAGGGGCTAAAACGGTTTTTCTCTGTAGTATGAATGTTCATTTCTCGAAATAATGTATCACATGTGTCTAAACAGAATATGAGGAAAATTATTTCAAGTTTCGACAAAAAATAAATACCCGAATATTATTGAATATATTTACAATATAGTGCAACCCAAATTGGTGTCATGTTGCTATTCAGTCTGGTAATAAACCCTAATCTCCACGAAATCAGTTTCTATTCAACTTGTTGAGTTTTAATAGGGAGACGTTTAATTTAAGTTAGTCGTTATCTTGGAGGGAGTTAATTGGTTCTCGTTTCCAATCTCACCGTCATTGTCAACTTCGAAATTCATTACATTATAAACTTGCTCGATACCCAGGATTTATTGCTAGAGCCATGTTGGCAAGTATTTATAACTGTCAAACGAAATTATAATAAAATTAAAACAACGATAGACTGTTATGAACTATGAAGCAAAACATTACATGTTAACAAACAAACATTAACAATGAAGCATTAAACGTGAGGGTGGTTTCATGGAGGAATCCCTCTGTCAATGAACTTATGGACAGTACGGTGTGAAAACGGTTTCATTGTTCGAATTTAATGCATTAGTATATAATATATTATTATATCAGTGGCTCAGTCAATAAAAGAATATGTGGGTTTATGAAAATCCAATCAGTAGATTGTATAAAAATGAAATATTCGACGAGCTATGAAAGCAAGAATAATTGAAGTATTTTGCCAGTTTGGTGTTATACATATAGGGGGGGTGACGAGAATGGACCACCTTTCTAAATTCGTTATAATAAAATAGAGGAAAAATCCAAATGGTGAATTCCCTTAATTTTTCTTGCACGTGCACATTGCGCTCCAAATATGTTTTTTCAAATGGAAATTCATTTATGGCATATTCGAAATTCACACAATGGTAGGGATTATAACTTTTTTTCTTCTTTTTTTTTTTTTTTAGTGCGCGGTAGTTTTCAGAAACTATATTTCAGGTATTTTTTTCGATCGTTTAGTCCAGTAGTGGTCAGGGTAATCAGATAATGCAATCTACGCAATAATGCAAACAAACTCAAAATCCAGAGTTACACAAAGGGGAAAAACTAGTAGGTAGTGTTTTCAACCAGCCACTGTCAACACAGAAATTTAAATAAATTGCTTGGGATGGTAATTTTTAATACTATCAGTGATACCACACTTTTCGAAGTAGGAGTTTGGGAAGTTTCAAATTACCTCCGAAAAATATTTAGTTGGTCGTCACTTGACGCCTTCATATTTTTTACTTCTATACATCATGTGATGTTATTTGGTTTAAGATTAGTCTCTAGAAAAAGTTTGCTTGACCAATAATACTAAAATACTTATAAGTACGTATAGGTAACTATTTGGCTTCCAATACAATTCTCTTTTTTTTTATATTCCTGGTTTATTTTATTTCAAATGTATCAATTTTTTGTTTTTCATTATTTGATGATGCTGGAGACAAATGGTGGATTAGGTACTTCTTGAAAGCTAGTGGAATGATATATCTGCCACGGCACAATGTCTCAAGATTAAGTCCCCCCAAGTTCAGTTTAATGAAGCATCGCGGGACCGACGGCAGCCATCCAGCCGTATTCCCTCCGTTATCCATTGGCCGTGTAAATTTACGAAGTCATAATTTATGGTCATTCTCGGAGAAAACCTCTGAAAACGGAGCGAAAGCGAAATGAATCCACCCATAATGGCCATTGTAAACAGCCGCTACAACGAAGGTTCGCAAGCTCCCATGTTTAAATACATAAATAAAGTAAATAGGTTTAGGCTGTAGGTAATTAAGGGGGGTTCCTTGTTAGCAGCGACCTCTTTAAAAGGCTTCATTAAACAGATTCTGTTTAATCTAGCACAACCTTTCCTTTCCACTTTGGCCCGTCATCCCTCTGCTCTGTTCCGGCTGCCTTCCCGATTGTTTTTCTTAAGGGTAAGGGGGGTGAAGAGGTCTTTGAAGTGACCATAGCTCTGTTGGTAGGTACCTACCTTTCTAGGGCTCACTTATTCATTAGTCTCCCGCCAATTACACCGCGGAGTCCTCTTTGTTAAAGGCCCTTCTAAGGTAGGAGCTACAAGGAAACCCTCGGAAGGCGGCTGAAGGCTGCGGTATAAATCTAATATTCCCCTAACAAACAATGCTTCGCAATTAAAGTTTCAGCCTGCGCCTCACAATACCACATCCATCACCCGGGGTCTCTCTCCCAACCCTTTTCGTCTTACAACAATAAATTTAAATTCGTAGGAGCCTGACCCAAGTAATTAGCATTATAAATAAATTGTTCGGGCCCTTTTATCAACCTCAAACAATGTTCAACTCCACTTAAAGTTTGAGTACTTTCCTCTCCAAGGGACTCCTGCTCTGGGGTTTCAAGTTTTCCATGGCTTCAGACATTGATACCTTACCTTCTAGCTCTGCTAACGTAAGCAGCAACGATGAATTACCCTAGATATCGTAAATATTGGATAATATCACATTCGATTCAATAATGTAATAAAAAAATATTAATTGGGCCGTGAATGGGTAGTGAACTATTCATAATATCGTTCATTACCTAATGAATACATTAGGCCCTTGAAACTCTATTGCCCAATCATAAGGCTCGACATTTTAGCCAATTAGGTATATGACTCGATAATATGGCCAATGCGAGGACAACAATGATCATAAACACGTACAGACCTTTTAATGAGCTTAATCGTTGCAATAGGTTTTAGAGAAAAAAATATATAATCTCTGATTCATTTGATCTACCGACTAGCAAGTTAGCAGGATCTGTGCTTTAGACTAAAAAAGTAAGAGCAGAAAGATATAATACCCCCCTCCCCCCACTTACAAAAGATGTCAAACCACAAAATGAATGGTTCATCCAATTTGGGCCACGCCAATGGTCGGATCGCGGTCTACTAGTCCAGTGCATTCGTTCCTCGTTCTTCAAGTCTTCAGACCAACAACCCTGATGCTCGGTCAAAAGCTAACTACCTAGGTGACTTTGATGCGTAATAAAGATATTTGGACCCAAAAGAGCTCCCTTTTGCCTTGGAAAAACTTGTTGTGCACAGTTTAAAAAACAGCTAGCAGAATAAGATGCTTTTCTGTCTTAATTCAACTCAGAATTCAAAACAAATGCGAGCCGTTATTTTTATTGCAATGAATACCTACTTTGATGAAAAAGTGGCAACGGATGAACTGTCCATTTTTACGCATTTGAACTGCCCAAATAAAGAAACGTTGCAATGGTGAGGTGCACAAAAGTAGTATTTGCGCTGACGGAAACCCGTGAAAGTGTCATTTATCAATTATGTACACCCATAAACATAAACCATACGACTTTCAGCTAAGCATTACGATTTGTCCAGGTACTATGATTTTCCTTTCCCTCAATTGATGAAATAAACCACTGTGCAGCGGACTGCAGACGGACGGATTTTTTAGATTTTTGGAAGCCGCATATTTTAAAACGTAAACAAACAAATTTTGTGTGGGGGAAAAATGTTTTTTCTTGTTCGGGGACAAAGGTTCATTATTGAAAATGATAAAACAAAATCAAGACACCAAGGCAGTATTATTTTATTTTATTCATTCATTTTTATTGTTTTATGAGTAGAAGAAAACTGAAGGGGAAACTGAATTTCAACTCTATTAAAGGTGTTGAAAGTATTGAACAAAAAATCAAAATGATATGGAAAAATCAATCTGTGAGTGATCTACTAGGGAAATTTCGTGAGCAGTGAATAGCTCCATGCTTTTTCACTCATGGATTGTACAATAATGACTTCCTACTGCCCGACATCTGGACGGGGGACCGAATTGTTTGTAGTGCAGCAAAAGTTCACAAGGAGGTGGGAAAAGGTGTTTACAAAACGACTAACTACAGAACCTATAAAAACCCAAACCATTCCTAGTTTCTTGTCATTTAGAATGGTTACTCCTGTTGCTATAGTAAACATATTTGTCATTTTGACGAGACCTTCTCGAACGATCAAGTTTGTCCCCCACCCCGGCAACTACTTGGAACCGTTCCCTACAAGAAGAACTTTGAGTTCTTCAATTCCGTTCAACGCGGAGCAGCTCATAAGTCACAAATGAAAAGTCACATTTACGTTTGTAAACTGTTATGTGATCGTATTATGAGACCAAGAAACTATACACTTCATTATGATCTACATATCCAACTAATCTGCATTTGTACTAAGGGATTGACTACTTGATGTTATTTATTTTTGAGATGCGAGCTTGCGAGCATCCAGACCACCAAACTATACACTTCATTCTGACCTACATGTCCACTAAACAGGTTGAACGGAATTGAAGAACTCACAGTTCTTCTTGTAGGGAACGGTTCCAAGTAGTTGCCGGGGTGGGGGACTAACTTGATCGTTCGAGAAGGTCTCGTGTCATTTTGCCGTAGGAGAGGTTCTTGAACAATCAAGTCGAGCCACGAGACTCTAGACCCTGACTTGCTCTTTAGTTCGACTACCCACCGCGTGGCATTCCCAGTGCTCCAGTCACCGTGTTATCGTTGTAATCGTCTCCCCACTGTTATCGTTGTCGCGAACGCGAATTTATTTATATAATTTATTTATTGATTTTGATTTCTATTAATTTCAATTTTGGACGTTAAATTATGTTATTTAGTTACTACAATTTTATCCCAATTTCCCAGATGTTATTTTAAAACCCCAAATGTTTAATTTATAGATTGATCACTTCAAAAAATACAGACAAAAAGATCAAACGAAAAATAATTGTGTCTTCAATTATTAAGTACGTAACAAAAAGAAAAATAAACTGAATTAGGTACAAGGTAAATATCATAAAGAAGACCACAAAACTGCCTTACAATCAGTTTCAAGACAGTTATTGGTAGCAGAGCGTGGTCTAAAAATCTAATGATAATTGGCCTGATGATGAGATTAGTTTCAATTATACGGAAGATGAGTCTGCACTCCAGGAAGAGTTAGAGACACGGCAAGCTGCAGCTTTCATTATTGATAGTGACACAACTAAAACCCCATATGGAATAGTTCACAGTAAATTTAGCGATTTACAAAAATTGCTTCGAGTTACGGCTTACTGTTCTCGTTTTATTAAAAGTTGTAAACATTTAAACGGCAGTCAAAGAAAAACAATAACAGGTCAAGAAATAGGCGAAGCAACAAATCTATGGTTGAAATATATACAATCAGCTCATTTCAAAAACAAAAACAGAAACCAGAATTTAGAAAAACAATTAGGCCTATGGGAAGATGAAAATAACATAGTAAGATGCAAAGGAAGAGTAATTTCGGAAGAATTTGAATTTGGCGAAAATGTTCCTATTTTACTAGCAGGAAATGAACATTTTACCGAATTAATCATTCAGCATTTTCATTGCAAGTTGGCACATGCTGGAGTCTCACACACACTATCAGAAATAAGAAAGGTGTATTGGATTATCAAAGGTCGATCAGTAGTTAAGAAGGTCATAGCGAAATGTATTATCTGTCGATTCTATGGAGCTGGTCCTTACTTAGCTCCCTCTATGCCCCAATTGCCAACAGCTCGGATATCACGATCATTTGCTTTTTCTAACGTTGGAATAGACTACATGGGCCCATTATATGTCAAAGAGAATTCAGTTATACAGAAAAAATGGATTTCTCTTTTCACTTGTTTTTCGACAAGAGCAATTCATTTAGAACTAGTGAATGGACTTTCAACAGAAGAGTTTATGTTTGCCTTGCGACGTTTCGTTGCTCGAAGAGGAACACCAATCAAAATTTTATCTGACAATGCACTGCAATTTAAACTCGTGAAGACAATCTTGGATGAACATTGGGCAAAATTGATTTACGATAAAAATATTGAAACATTTTTGGCAGAGAGGAAAATTGAATGGGAATTCATACCGGAATTATCACCTTGGTTTGGTGGTTTCTATGAGCGCATGGTAGGAATAGTAAAAAAAGGACTTCGACGTACTATTGGAAAATTGCAACTCGATATGTCTCAGTTATCTACTATCATTGTCGAAATAGAGAGTATAATTAACTCTCGTCCCCTGGTTTACGTAGGAGACGATATAAATTCGAATAACATTTTGACACCTGCGCATTTTTTGGCTCTCCGGGAATGTCCCACACTGGGAAAAGTACTGCACGAACCTGATGAAACAAGATACGGCCAACTAAGTACTAAAGAAAGGTTGATCGTTTCGTGGAAGAAAGGTCAGCACTATCTTGATCATTTTTGGAATGCCTGGAAAGTCGAATATCTTTTTAGTTTGAGAGAGAGATTCCAAAAACGAATCAGACAAGGAAGAATCACCACGAATATCAAGCCTGAAGTTGGAGATCTTGTCATAGTGGGTGATAGAACTCCACGTAGTACATGGAAGATAGGAAAAATAGTTGAAGTCAGAAATAGTAGAGATGGTCAGATAAGGGCAGCTAAAGTACAATGTAGAGGTCAAAATAAAATATTAACTAGATCGATAACTCATCTATTTCCTCTAGAAGTTCCAGAGAAAACTACCAATGAACATCAAACCCAAATTCAAGGAGAAATTGCTGAAGGAACTGATGATAGCGAACAGCAAGACGAGCACAGCACAGCAAGCCAACGAAGACCCAGACGCAGAGCTGCAGAAAACGCAAGCCGACGTATCGCCAAATACTTTTCAGTTGGCCGGAATGTCGCAAACGCGAATTTATTTATATAATTCATTTATTGATTTTGATTTCTATCAATTTCAATTTTGGACGTTAAATTATCTTATTTAGTTACTACAATTTTATCCCAAGTTCCCAGATGTTATTTTAAAACCCCAAATGTTTAATTTATATATTGATCACTTCAAAAAATACAAACGAAAAGATAAAACGAAAAATAATTGTGTCTTCAATTATTAAGTACGTAACAAAAAGAAAAATGAACTGAATTAGGTACAAGGTAAATATCAAAAAGAAGACCACAAAACTGCCTTACAATCAGTTTCAAGACAATCGTATCGCCTCCCAGATACTAATCTATTAGTCCAACTAATATGAGTTTTTACTAAGGTATTGACTAGTTAATGTACAAATGAAGACTCATGGAAAATCTCGGACCAGCAGCTCCTAGAAAAGCAGATAAAAGAGCGGAAATGGAGTTGGATAGGACATAAATTAAGGAAGAGAGAGGATGCAGTTGAAAGAAATGCGTGGGGCTCCATAGGGGTCGAGATAGACTGAAAAGGTTAGAAAATATGGAGAAGAACAGTCGAAGGATGAGCTTGGAAAGCTCTAAGAACTTGGAATGAAACAAAGCATACTAGTCAGGCCAGAGGAAGGTGGCGATATCTTATGAAGGCCGTATGCTTGTAAGTTACGTAATAGAGCAGGAAATAATTGGTTGAACATTTATATGATCTAATTTTAGGTACCAGAGCTCATTCTGAAAGCTGGGTGGGTTCCCTGTTTGTTGGAAATATTATTAATTTAGTCTTATGCCGCGTATGAGCGAACTCGTGTTTCCTATTTTGAGCGCCACCCATTCGAAAAACGAGCTAACGCTCGAAACCGGCGAGTGTACTTTGACCGAACAGAAAGTTTGTTTGCTTTCCTGCATCCAGTAGGTACGCATAATGTGTGAATAGAGAAATATTGTTTACTTTAACAACGAGAGGCGCTTCATACAGAAATGGGGAGGGAGGCGGGGGGGAGTCAACAATACTTCACGGCAACAGGTTACAATATTCGCTATAGGCGACCATAAATTTGAGCTACCTGTTTACTTTCTGCTCCCGAGGAAAACCTCACAAATGCAGGAAACTCGACGCCGACGGGGGAGTCTCTCTCTTTCTCCCTCACTCGCTCATCACAACCCTCCATCTCCCGGGCTAGAAACCTCATTATTATTTATCAAACAGCCCTTTATCGTCGAACCACCCCCGAACCTAACTCACAAACTACAACCCTGGAACAATAAACTGACCGTATTCCCTTCCCTTTTCCAAAAACACCGGCTGACCTTAAACGGCAAACAAAAGCCTTGAAATGTATCGGTTACGGGAAATCAAACGTGCTTAGTGCTCATGGGACTAAAACTCACCCCACTTCTCTCCTCTGCCCACCACTACGCAATGCTTTTCAACTCCCATGTCCAGCTCCGCTTTGCTTACATTCCCTTAGTGGACTTGATTCTGCGTGCCTTTACTCATAAATAACTCACTCAACCCTTTTCCAGTGGATAGCTGGTTTTACCACTATCGCATAGAGCTTCTCTCCCTGTAAAGCCCCCACTAACCTGTTGTGAAAGCAAATATATGATGGCTCAGAAAATGTCTATACAATTTAGATTTGGTTGCATTTTCAATCTCGTTTCCCTCGTTCGTTCTGAATAATTAGGTACCCTTTCTATTTTGGATGCATTTGGGAGGTTGTTGGAGGGTGCCTGCTTTCATCTACCCAATAATTCGTTTGTTCCCTTCGCAGGACTGAATGTCACAATGGAGTAAATTAGATTGGTGACTGGGCATGGAATGAGAGTAAATAACGTTTACTTTCCTGTTATGCCGGAATTATAGGCCCAACCCCCTTCGGGAACTATGTCTAAACCGGTGCTTGTATTGAAAATCCAGTATAGCTGTACGGACCCAACATTTATGTGGAGCAAATGTTCGCCGTGTTGAGCATCCTTCGAATGAGTCTGATGCATTACTGATTTTATCTATGATTAATCTGAGCCGAACAGAAGGGCGGGTATATTCATAAATATTGATAATAAGTATCTAGTATGATTTTCTATTTTAAAATTGAAATATTCATAGATTAAATTAACAGGTAGTTAACTTAACAGGAAATTAACAATATGCTGATGATAATTATATAAATTATTGTACATAATATGCATGATTTATGTTTTCACTGTTATTTATTTAATTGATGTATTGCTGTAATTATTCTATTTTATTATAACCTTTTCTATTTGATTATTTTCTTCATTTTATTTGTTTTATTTATTATTCTATCAAAATATCTATTTGCACTTTACGTTTTATACCATTCTGAACGACTTGAGTTTTGTGTCTGTGTGTGAGTGTAAGTACGTGTGTGTGTGTTTGGGTGTGCTCCTTGGTATCACCACCCGTGTCTTGAGGGGTTCTTATCTGAACTGGTTGTTGTTTAATAGGGGCACTTCCTCATCCCTCTCTCCCTTCTCCTCCTTCTTCAGCTTCCTTGGGTAAACCCTCCCGACTTTTTCAATTTAGTGTTTGGTTTTCCTTTAATGGTGTACCCCCTCCGCCTTTGAGGGGAGTTTTATTCAAAAAAAAAAAAAAAAAAAAGTGTTCGTAAGCATGAGATGACCTGCAACAAGAGGTATCCTAGCTAAAGGGGGTGGCAACAAATAACATCAGGGTCATTGCTGCAACCGTGTTATGGAGTGGGGCGTGGTGCGGGAAAAGGGCAACGAAGTTACTCGAGTTGGGCATCTCGGCAGGATTGCTATGTGGTATCACCACCCGCGTCCTGGTGGATTCTTAGCTCATCCGGTGGTCATTTTATATAGGGGTGCTTCCTTCCATCTCACTCTCCCTTATTCATCCCCCGTCGGGTAGGCTTAGGCGTCCTTTTTTTTTGCCATTGAGGGGAGTCTAGTAAAAAAGTAAATAAATAAATAAATAAAAGTGATGATGTGTGTGTGTTGTTGCTGGGGGGGGGGGGGGGGGGGGGGGGGGGCTGTCTGCATGTCCGCAGTGCGCAAATCCTTGTTACAGATTAATTTTTACAGTTTAACAATTAATTTTTAGAGATGTTGAATATAATCTTCAAAGAATGTCCGGTTAGGCTGTTGATTGCTCCCTATGAACTTCATCTCATCCTGATTGCTTTCGTGAATACACAAACGTAAGATCTGCCAAGCATCATTTTCGCATTACCTTATTGAGCTTAGCTCCATCTTTTAGCCTTTCTTTCTTCTACTCTTCGTTTCCCCCCAACCGAAGGAACACGCTATGGAATCCTGTTTAAGATTATTTAAAGCATTTCAATCATCTGTGTACATTCATGTAACGGATACGATGAAGCAATGTGCACACCCTATGTGCCAACTTGGCAAACATTATTATTATTAACTTTAGATACATTGTACTTGGATTATTGGTTTCACCAACCCGTCACTAGGAATAGTTTGTGAAGGGAGAATTTTTCTGCATGGTGTTTTCGGATTCACCTCTCACCCATAGGGATACCTTGTGCAAGTTGAGTATGATGTATATGTTTTGAATGGTGTCTGAAGTCTCTCACTGGATGTTTCCACAGAATTAGCAGTTGATGATAGTAAATAAAACAGAACGCGTTGAATATTTTGTATGTAGTTTCGACGCACATGCAGATGATATCACTGGTGAGGGCTTTCCAAATAATTGAGAGCTGCTCAACCTCCGGTTCCCACAGCGGACAAAGCTCTTCGTCATAATTTCAAAAAACACTCCCCCCCCCCTTCCTTCCTTCCTTCTTTCGCTATTCATCCCTTAACCCCCTCCTCTTCACCCTCTCACCGCCTTCCCACGGAATTTGAAAGTATTTCGCAGCTTCGAGAACCGCCTTCCTCTATGCATCAACAGGCTTTTTAAAAAACGAAGGTTCTCACTGACGCTGCACTTTATAGTACTTTCGAGATATTAAACCTTGGTGGACTACTCCAATTTAGAATTACCCATTACAAAATAATTATAATTGCTCAGGAAATAGCTATACCAATATCAATGAGAAGTGATTCGTCCATTTTTTGTAATAGTAAACAAATAAATTCTAAATAAATAAAATATCCATTTAGAATCTGAGAAAATTGGAAAACACTGTTTCGTGACTTTCGAACAGTCTTTGTCTCCCTAAATTATGTAGGTAAAAGACAGAAACACTTAGTCTCAGAACAAAAAAGAAAATTGATATTTATTAAGAGAACGTTAACAGTTAGTTTTAGTTACAATCCCTAACGATAGTAATGGTGTAGTGGATATCACTCATCAAATGAATCCATTGATTTAGCAACAGGATGCTTCAACAAAAATGAGCTAGTTGTTGATGATCCCAAAACTCACTGGTTCATTGATCCAGAAATCTGGTCTGTATAAATCAATCCTCAACAATTCTGATTTTTAGGCGATCTTGGTGGTTGATCCTAAACTGAATTGAAAATTTTCTGTGAAACATTGGGTTTGTTGCTGAATAGAATGACTTTCCAGTCCCATAGGCTCAAAGATAGTACCTATTGTAAAGTACGGATATTATAATACAAGCTTGTGTAATGTGTAGAGACACTACTATAAGTATAAAGTAATGGCTGATAAGGTATCTTTCTGTTTTATATTGAAAAAGGGTTATATTAATATGCCTAACTGTTTTTAGTTTAATTTTATGGGTGAATGGTGTTGTTGTAGCTGTTCATCCCTCTTAGATATATTCGCCCATTGGCTTGTATACAGGGTGTCCGTCATCACGAAAAAATACCCTCAAAATCATGTTTTACATATGGCAATTTAATATCTTCATAAATTCAGTATTTCACAATTTTTGCACTTTTAGAGCGGAATCGCGTCCGTTTACGCGCTCTTATAAACTCGAGTGACGGGTCATTTCCTCATGAAATTGAACGTAGAACTTGAATCTGTAATAAAAAAAAGTGAGGGTTCCAGTCTGAAAAAAAGTTTTTGCCATTTGTGCCACTTTTGTCGCGCGCGAAAGTATTTTTCCTGAGATCTATGTAAAAAATTATGAAAAATGGCGTTAGTCCCAATTTTTTACGCTGAATTCAGGGGAAATGAAGGGAGTGATACATCAAAACTTCAGGGATCAATTTTAGAGCTCATTCTTGATAGAAAGTTCCTCCTACATATTTTTTTATACTCTTTGTTTCCGAATTATTAATTTAAAAAAATTGCTTTCGTGTGTTCGAAGTTGTCCCACTAAAATAACCATAACTTCTTTAATTAGCTATTCAAGTAATAATTATTGAGGATACCTTTGGAAACACGATTAAATATTCCAACAGATAAGAAACTAATCAACCCCTATCTAGTAATTTTTTGTCCAGTTCAAACTTCAAACTTGTTCATTTTGAGTGTTTTCAGACGAAATTCTCATGATATTTTCACATGTTTTTTGTTTAGAAAATCAATGCTGTCTTCGATAAAATCATCCTGAGACTATTAGCTTCCGAACAAATTATTCGATTCTACTTTTACTTTTCTAATTGGGGAAGGAAAGTATGTTTGTATGTTGAAGAAAATGGATTTTTTCATGAAATCGAGGGTTTTTGTGAATAATGATTAGAAATTATAAGTTTGGACCTGGTATCTACGTATTATTCAAGCTAATCGAATGGTAACACTCGCAGATCTCCTAACTCCGTTATAACCGTGTTTTACACTTTAAGTCACAAGTTTAATTTAGTCTTCTGTTATTCTCTAATTTATGTGTTTGTAAGGCTGAGACTAGTTAGATAAAGTACAAAACTGAAGTTGGGGAGATCTGCTAGTGTTAGATTTTATTCAGCATGAAAAAATACGTAGAAACCGCAAACCGGGCCCGAATTCTCAAAGGGGGCAATTTTCACAAAAATCCTCAATTTCATAGAAAACCATGTTTTTCAACATTCAAACATACTTTTTTCCACCAATTAGCAAAGTAAAAGTAAAATTGAGTAGACCTTTCGAAAGCTGAAAGATTGAGGATGTTTTTCCAAAAGACCGATCGATTTCTCTCAACAGAATACAGTTGAAAATGTCGCGAGAATTTCGTCAGAAAACACCAAAAATTAATACGAGTAAGTTTGGAGTCCTAGACAAAAAATAACTTAGATAGGGATTTGGAAAAAATGTTAGTTGCTCATCTGATGGGAAATTTAATGCTCTCTCCAGCGGTATCCTCAATTTTCACTTTACTCAGCCTAGTTAAGGATGTTATGATCATTTTAGTGAGACAAAGGTGAACACACGAGATAAATCTTGAATACTAATAACTTGAAAAAAATCTCAAAAAAATCTCTAGGAGGAACTTTTGATCAGAATTGACCTCTACAATCGATCCAAGTTTTGATGAATCTTTTTCGGACACCCTGTATTGAGAATTCTCATTGGCTGCTATTAGGGCCAATTGGGTAGGTACTACGCTCTGTACTATTCTCATATTACTCATTCTGAAATAAACTAACGTACAAAACACTTGCAGTTTTTCTTTTTACCTCAAATTGGTCAACACAACGTGCCGTTTTGTGTGCTTTTCATGCAACCTTTCAAACACGGTTGGTGGCCTTCTCCAAATATCTAGTAAAGATGAATGAAATGACAGGCTTCAGCATCATCAGCTGGGTGAGCTTGATCCTGTCCTGTTCACCCTAATAAGTTGAAAAATAGTATGGAGACTTTATGGGACTCCGTCCTTATAAACTGAATGAGCCAAATTCTCTCCTTTTCATCTCAGAAAGTTGAAATTTAATTGAAACCCTTTCTAGTATATCAAGAGATGAATGAAATGTCAGTCTCCGTCCTGATCGGCTGAATGATCTAAAGTCTCTCCTGTTAACCTTAGTAAGTATTTCATTTACGATGACATTAGACATATCTATGTCACAATGTATCTGCTATAACATTGATAATAATCCACTATGATTTGGTTTATACTTTTGGCTTTCATTGGTTTAAAGCAGCTTGTCTTGACTTCATGATCAATAAAGATCTGGTTTCGGCAAGGAATTTTCGTTTGTACTTGCTTAGTACTCGTGCTTTTTTGTTTTGTTGTCCAACTCTACATCGTGTTTCGATGACAAGATATTTTATCTTCTATGGACATTTTTCCTACCTAAGTAATCTGTTCTGACAACTGTCTACGCACTATTTGTTTATGGAAAATCTAAATTATTTGCTTTTTCATCTCAAAACGAAAGAAAATATAAAATACGAAAATCAAAAAACGTTAGTCAAGTTGGCTGGGTGCTTCTTAATTTAATATCATCGGATTTTGTCAAAAACGTTCAGTAATTTGTCTCTGACATCGAATTAGTCGTTTGCGCACCCGCAACAGCCAGATTTGATCTAGTTGCAACTACGAAAAAATTCATGGAAAATAACTTTTTGTATATTTTCAACTACTCTACAATTTCGGGAAAATTTCGGACTGTGTGAGACGTTGAATTATTGTCGTATGCAAAACTATCTCTGTCGATTATGATTCGGTATTGAAGACAAATTATTGTGGAGGAAAGGGTAGAGGGTTGGAGGGGGGGGGGGGGGCAGCAACAGCAATTATAGTAGTCTACTGATTGCTGTAGAAATTACATGCTTCTCATTAATGTCAAACAATTGTGTAATAACTTGGATGACCTTAAACTGAATATGCCAGTCAACAGTGGTTTTTTATTCAACGAAATTCGGCTAAGCAAATGTATTCAAGTCCCGCCAAATTGTAAGAGAGCCTATTTTGATTTCCTAAAGGTTTACGAGGCGCCTCCAACGACAAGCAATGAAACGCGGTAACAGATCATGAGTGGGAGGGGGGGCAGTAATGACGAATAACAACGTTAGGCTTTTCGTGAGAAATCGATGAACAGGTGAATAAAACAACACCTCGAGCGTGTCGTTATGGAGAGGTGATCGATTTCACGTAATAACACTCAGTGAAGCCCTTCAGTCACGAGAAATACCTGGCGACAAGCTCTTTTATGAAAATTCACGGCGCTTCCTACGGAGTTTTACGAGCTTAAGACGCCGTTGAGTTTCCTGGCACATGCTTACAAGTACGACAAATATGTCTGGGCGTTTAAGTCGTAACGAGACCGAGAAATCGACGGACGTTTCATTAATAAATTATAATGACCCGGTAATTTATTGAAAGAACGTTCAATAGCGTATTAACTCACAGTCGTAAAATGATTGGCTCTCGCTACTGTGCTGTTGGAAATTCTGAACTTTTACGTTCCCTTCCATACCCATTATTGTCATTATTATCATGGTTTCAACGAGTCACGAAATTGGAAATATAGTGGGAGCAAAACGGAAGTTGAAAACCGTTGTCTATTTCCACGAAAAAATAAACAGTTTCAATGTTAAATCAATTTCGACGGTTAGGGCATCATCAATATTAAACAATAACTGAACACTCAGCTGTGTCCTTTCTAACTTGTGTTCAGTTACTGTTTGTTACTGATGATGGCCTAACCGTCTAAAACGATTTAGCATTGTGTCTCTTTATTTTTTGGTGGAAATAGACAACGTTTTTTAACTTCCGTTCTGAAATGGGTTTCCACAACTTCGTCGCGAGTGATTTAGTTTGTATAGTGGGAGCATTGCAAAACTCAAGCTGCCTTCGATACTACAAACAGTAAACTAAAAAATAACTCTTACTATTCTCTTAGTTAGCATACCTACAATAAGCTATTTGCGTCTGCTTGCTTGTCTGTAAGCTTGTTCGATGGGTAGACCTATGGTGATAATTAGAAATCCAATCTGACTGGATGCATAATTTTTTAAACGAATCAGTCCTAAAAAAAGTTTTTTTTCTATTTTTTTTTTTAAATTTTACATTATTCTCTACTCAATTTTGAGCAGTTTGATACATAACAATTTATTTTTCCGTATATGAAAACCCAAGAAAACCGAGTTCGAAGTTGACCATCTCATGGGCAGGCTCCCGTTCTAAACAAGAGAGGCCGCACCTTCCACCTGCTCAAAAACCGGAATTATTTAGGATTCGTGAGCAATTTATAAACAATAAACCATACAAAACCTTCCCTAACGAATCCGAGTGAGGGTAAAATAACCAGGTGACTCAGAAAAAGTAACGCGGAGACCACCGAGAAGCAAATTAAAAAGAACCAGAACTTTTTGATCAAGCTCTATATACACATATCAAAAAGCAATAAACCCAAGAAATTTCAAAACGAATTTTCATTAAGGAAATTTTTGATTTATAGCAATAGCCTAATTTTCTTAGTAAATTGGCTAAAACGTTCCGACCTTGGTAGACTCGGAAGTAATTAACTTTCTGCTGATGGAATAGGAATAATAATTTAATTATGAGTAATTCCCAAGTATTTACTGATCAATAATTTGATAAATCAATATAATTGAAATATGTGATTACCTACCTACGCTTCACAAGCCCAATAGGATACAGAAGTTACAATAAACTCGATTTCGGGAAGCTGATTACCTATCAGCTGATACAATAATTGTCATAGTTTTCAAAGCAATTTTCGATATTATTATGTTTTACTTGTCGATGCTTTAGCCATTAGGGAAATCAAACGAATAAACCGCATTGCGACCAGGGTGGTTTCGTTCGATTCTTATGGTGGATACCTATAAATGAAACTCAAAAAACCATTACTGTTACATAGGAAGACTTCAAGATCTCAATTTTTGAATGTTGCAGCCCTAAGGTTCTGCACTTTAGTTTAGATCGAACGCGATGCCGATGTTACAGGCACATTCCCGGCCGATAAATGATTTTTAAGCCAAATTTTTTAAAATTTAGTCCAATACTTTTTGACAAAAGCTTTGAACGGCGTACGGCCGTTTAGTCCAATACTTTTTGACAAAAGCTTTGAACGGCGTACGGCCGTTTAGTCCAATACTTTTTGACAAAAGCTTTGAACGGCGTACGGCCATTTCAATAGCTACATTTTCTACGAAAATTCGCAAAAAAAAATTGAATCAGCATATTATTTAGATCGAGTTTATATACATATATACTGTTTAGAAATATATATACAAATGATCATCACCGTTATCAGAACAGATCTTGAAATGGATTCTTCATCCGTCCCTCAGTCATTACAGCTTTGTTCAATTAATCGACGAAGGTTGTCACCGCATCGCCCGAATATTTAGAGCCATCGTTAAAAATAAATTGGAAAAGAGCTCACTCGTAATTCTTCCTCGGCGGGTAATAGGCTTGGATGGGAGAGAAGTATTTTTGTGTGATAGTTGGAAACAGTCTCGAACCCGTGTATGCGATTGATCGTTAGAAACTTAAACCCCCCCATCACCCCACCGCCTTCACCGCCATCCATCCCCCACACCCCTCACCATCACCTTTTCTCGAAACCCTTTGGCAGTGCTCCGAAGAGGAAAGTATTTTAAAAGCTGAAATACACGCACGGTTATTGACTCCTCACGAGCATAAAAGGGCATTCCTCGAATAGTAGGGTAATTAGGGGATCAGTTTCCTTTTAATTAGAAGCCCTTTTAGTGAGTCGGGGGAAGAGTTGGTTTTCCAAAGCCGGAGGTATTACCGGCAACTCCGTCCTTTCCTACGCCTGCATAGTTTTCAGTAAGTTCTTTGAATCCCAACAAACTTAATTTTCTTCTTAATCATTATTTCCATAAAGCCGATGCTTTGAGTCTAGAATCAACCCGGTAGATTAGCATACAACTGGGTTTCCTCGTTTTGAAGACACAATATAATTTATTTTTCACCTCCGTGCTACACAGTTTCGGTTTATTATTTTTGACTAATGAAACTTTGTAACCGAACAAGAAAAATATGTGTTTTAACTCCTCCTCAAAATTTTTTTATTTACCTTTCAAAATGCGTAGAACCCGGAAATCGCATGAAAAAATCCGTCGTCCCCTGTTTTTTCCCAAAACTATTGAATCGAAGTTTACGAAACTGGGATCAAAAATCACATATATACCTACTAGTTGGGTTTGAATTCATAGCATCTCTTCTTATTTTAGTCTAAATTATTTTAGGGCTAAAATAATAAAAATCGAGATCTTGATAAATTTTGAAATTATAGTAGTGTTTTTATGTTTTGTATTGACAGGTATCGAATGAGACTACCTGGTTCGCTGACTACCTGTTCGCTCTCCCGAAGGGGGAGAAAAAATATCCCAAAATCATACGTGGCAAGTGAATATTATCTAAAACTCGATATTTCATATTTGGCTCACTTTCTGTGCATAATTTTTCCTCGTTTTTGTGCAATCAACAATTTAAGTGATTGATCTTTTTTCATGAAATTTTATATGAATTTCAAATCTGCAATAAAAATATGCGTTCTCATTTAAAAAATGCGAGTTAAGAGTAGTAGCGCCACTATAGCTTGTCTTAATCAAAATCGAACTTCACCATTAAAAAGCATCTAAAAATAATGGGGACTTATCATTTGGACTTTTATCCTCAGAAATAAAAATAAATGAATGGCTGGTTCATTGAATTTACGTCCTGTATCTTTTCAGCGTTGCCTGCGTTTTTTATGTAAGATCTGAGGTGTTATGTGACGAACACGTTTTATCTACAGCGCTCTTCAAAATCTTGTTCCAAAATTAGGTATTACCAATATCTGTGGCCAATATATGTGCTCCTGTACGGAATCTCTACATTACCACTCATTGAACTATTTCGAGGAGGTGTCATTTGTCAGACTTGGTTTGCAGGTGATTCGTTAGCACAAGGTTCGTTCAGCCAATAGGAAGAATGGTGGGAAGGTCTTTTGAGACATGACCCTAGTTTTGGGTACTACCCGCAAGGATCTAAATCGTACCTGGTGGTTTATCCAGATAATAAGGAAGAAGCTGAACGCCTCTTTGACGGAACGGGCATTTCAATAGTCACTGGCCAGAGGTTCCTCGGCAGTTATGTGGGACATGGATTTAGACTATCAGGAAACTATATGTTGTTGCCAAGACACATCCCCAGGATGCCCAAATAGCTTTTGTCAAGTCATATCAATTCAGATCTTAATAGATACAAAAAGTTTTAGGGAGAAGCAAGGAAGATTATCAGCCTTCAACGGATGAGATAAGGAAGAGTTTCATGTCAGCTGTGATAGGGGGTAAAGTTTTGACTGAAGAGGCAGAAATGTTCTCTTTGCCTGTAAACAAAGGAAGTTTAGCATGGACGAATCCACTGAGAACAGCAGACCAATTTTATGAGGCTTCCAAGATGGGTTCAGTTGTACTGGAGCGGTCAATGAGAAATGAACTACTTACCCCAAATGAACATCAAGCTCAGATGTCAACGTCGAAAAGAATAGGCATAACAAAGCCTAAGCAGGTCCAAGATGCATTGCTTCAGTCGACCCTTAACAAGTTTCCAGCCTCAAGAAAGTGTGCTATCGAACGAGCTGTTTTCGATAAAACGAAAGTTAAGTGTTCGACGTGGCTTTCAGCTATTCCGTTGTAGAAACATCATTTTGACCTGTCTGCTAGTAAATTCAGAGATGCCCTATCCGTCCGGTTTATGAGAATCCCAGCAGATATGCCAAAACCATGAGATGGATGTGGACATGTTCCTTTCAGTTTGAGACATACATTATGTTGCAAAACTGGTGGCTTGGTTACTCGACAGCATGATGAAGTGAGGGATGTGATGAGAGAGATTATGTCGATTGCCTGGGGGAATTGCTGTAATGAGCCTATAATAACTGAGCCTTCATCAACCGAGGCTGACATAAAGGGAGATCTTTTGTGCCGTGGAGTTTGGGAGCCTCAAAGACATGCGTTGTTTGATGTCATTATTGTAGACACTGACGCATTTTCTTCGGACTCCCGCTCTATCAGCACAGTTCTTACTGCAGCAAAAGCAGAAAAAAAAAAAACGAAAATACGTCCAGGCATGCGGGCATAGACACTACTCATTTACTCCATTGGTGTGCTCGGTGGATGCTGTGATGGCTCCACAGATGAGTTCATTTCTGAAGGTATGCGACTGTGCAGGGTTGGCTAAGGACTAGGGTTGTACAGCAATTCAAGCTACCTCCATGTGCATACGAGGAAGAAGAAAGGAGTGGAGGAGTACTGAGGAGCTGCAGGGTTTTGTGTATGGCGCAGCTCTTTGGGTGGGACTCTAAGCAGCTCGTTCACGCAATTACAATTACAATTACAGAACACCAAACCCTCACTCTTACCATTATCATCAAACACAACAGAAGGACACAAGAACCGAATGGCCAGCATTCGTGATCAATGTGTGAAAATTCTCGTATGCACGTATTTGGTCATGAAAATAAATCTGTTGTTGTTGGTTTAGGTTAAAAAAAAAAAAATATAAAAAAACCCATAAGTGCCAAACGCTTTTGAAGGATTGAAATTCTAAGTTAGTGTTCTTTTAAGAGAGTTCCTACGTTTTTTAAGAGCGTTAAGTTCTTAAGCCCGGTGGCTACAGATTTTTATTTTCCTTTCTTGACAAAATCTCGTTACATCCCGTATTAGTCTTCACACTATATTCGCGGTTATCTAACATTTGAGGTGAGCTTTCACAATTTTAATCCCCCCCCCCCTTCCCCATAGAACCTCAAAACACTGACCATGCTACTACTTATTCAAATATTTGCTCTTCTGCTGGAACCGAGTCAATATACGTATATTAATTTACTGCATTCTGTACGCTTACTCAGTTCGGAGGTAAGATCATATAATTATGCGAAGGTAAACGTTCTAAATGTTGGGTCATCCACCCAAAATCACTTTTGCACAAAAACGGTTTGCGCGAAAGGAATTTACGCTTCGCTTTAATAAAAACTATTTTCCAGGGTTACTTGGGTTGGTGTTGTCAAATGGAAAGGATCGTTCAAACTATTACTCTACAGATGAAAACGTCAGATGCACTTGATTTATTACTTAAATTAAAATAGGAGTATACAGAGAAGAATGAGGATGAGAAGTAAGGCAAATGAATGGCTGATTCAACATTTCAATATATTTCCTTCGCTGAGTTCCTAGTTCAAATCGGTGTCACCCCTAGCCATAGCTGAAATATTAACGGCAAAGCTGATGAAATTTCTTGAGAAGTCACCCCAGGAAACCAAATCTACGTTCATTCCTGGCATTGGTTTCGTCATATCGGTCAATCAATAGCCGCGTACGACACCCGGTTAGCCCTCTCGAAATCTGAATATTTCACCTCCCTTAAGAGCTATTGATTTCAACCGGGCACTTATCATACATATATTATATGCGAGCTTAAATGATTTGCCAGTCGGAATGACGAAATCTGTCAGGAATATGAAAGTGGCCAGCAGATGAAAATGATTTGTGAACCCTTACGCAAGAAGTAGATAATCTGACAACAGCATTGGGTAATATTTGTTGCCCACTTCATCGAAATCAAGGATAACTGTCCTTCAATGATATTATTTTGTCATCAGTACCTACCAGTATCAACGTTTTTCTTATATTCCAGTCATGGATATTTTCGAAGAGGTGGTGTTGTGGCTATCTAACAATTCCTATATTTAAGTATATAGGTTGTACGACACCTTAATTTCCTTTCATTCTCAGGTATAAATATAGCATACTAGTGCTATCGACAATCAATCCGTTGATTCATAATTGCTATCTCGACAAAGGCTGAAATCTTTATTAGGTATCATATTTTCAAGGGAAACGCTTTCAAAAGTTTGATTGTTCAGATTACATCAGCTTGCAGAATTATCAAGAATTTCCTGAGGCGCCATGGGATGGCGGAAAATGATTTCCATTGAATGTATCTCCTTGTAATCAATACAATGAAAAAATCGAATAATTCTTCCAAGAAACTGTACGGATCGTTATTTGGTAGTATTTTCATTAGAACGTTATTAGCAGTCTCTGCAAGGCTCATTTTCCAATGTCTGAATTATAGGTTAAATTGGAGACTTCAGCTCTGAGGCCCCTCAGCTTTCTAGGATATTAGGGCACATTATCATTGTAAGCCACCCGTCGCACAGTGCTCCAGGCAAGAGTAAAAAATCGAAAAAACAAATATTACCTTTTCTTAAAATGTGTGCACTAGTATATCCCCAGATAGCCCTTGGGTACAATTGAATAGGTTTCTTTTCCCAACGAGTTGCGTACAGAAGCCTGAGGGGCTAACTATTCTGTAAACAGAAATTACCAAGAAATCACCAGGAAACCTTAGTATCGTTCGAATTATGTGCCTGGTTCTGGAATATTTTAAATCAAGCATATTAAAAAAAACTCATAGTTTCGTGCCCTAGAATGATTCCAGAATTATTTTGTTTATCCGCAGGAATATTCTTATTTTTTCAAATTTAGGCCTAAGATTCTTATTTTTTTTTTTTTTTTTTTTTTTTTTAACTTTTTGAACGTTAAAGGACTTGCTTGCGACCCTAGTATAAGAGTATATTAGGAAACAGCGTATATCCCCCTATAAGAATCCTTCAAGAATATAATTTGTTTCCAATCCGACCACGCAACCGAGGCACTGAACGTCAGGTCCTTAGGCTTCATTCCTAATTACAGTTTCGTTGGTCCTATCTATAAGTGAAACTACGTGAATATTTCGTAATATTTTTGTGACGCAGAATTTCAGAATACGAGCCAGCCAATAAAATCCTAATTCAAAAGAAACAGAATGCATATTTCATATGTTAAGCAGTAGGTATAAAATATAAAATCCTTTATAACTAAAACAATAATCGATAATTCATCATTCAAAAGAATATTCTGCTTCGAACGAGTCAGGAGTACCTATGTCACGTTTGTGTTTGTTCCCGCTAGGGACGTGGTCAAGAACGAGAAATGATTATTCGATTTTAAATAATATTTATATAAGAAGACAGGTATGTAACTTGAACTCAAGAGAGAAGCAAGAGCGCACGGCAATAATCTAGGGATGCTAATCGATTTTCGATTAAATCGACAAATCGATTTTTTACCTCCAATTTCAAACGAAAAATTCACTTCTCCCGTTCATTCACCTGATTTAATCATTTGTTTAGTGCAGTCTCTTTAGTGACCGGAGGGGCGCTGTTACCTACTACTTAACATCATGCGAGGTGAGGCATTGGCGCGCGACCAAACAGTGTTATACATGATGTGTTACAAATTTACCTTAAATATAAGTTCTAATCCAAATCTATTTTATTCTTGCCTACCTTCGAAGGATAATTTTTGGGATCTTAATAATACTTATATGTCAAACGATATGCAAAAAAGTTGATCTCATAAAATTACAGTACAAAGTCAGGAACCAAATATAGGTGGTTGATTCTCTTGATGGATCTGTTGGCTGTCCCATCAAGACTTATCAAACACAGAAACGCTACTTATTCCAAAATGAAAACATCGTCAATGGAAGACTCACGAGGCTTGACTTCTACAAACAACGTCAATCCCTTCCATTGCCTTCCTATTTGACGAGGCAATGTTTTCTTTCGATTACATTTTAATCAATTGACATCTTGAAAGAACCAATTGGTTTTTTAAATTCAGTTTCCCGTATTGTGTGGGGAACGCGTGGCCCGAATGTGGGATGGGAGGACTCCAATTGAGGACTATTTATATTGCTTAATGAAATATGTCCCTTTCCCTTTGGCAGCACTCCTCTCCCCAATTGTTTTCTTTCAATCAAGTTCGACAAATATGATCGTCGTTTATTCCCTACACTATCTTTTCGCACAAACAGGCGGTAGAATCGGGCTTTGATGAATGATCACGGCTTCAAATGGATTGGACGATTTGGTTATGATTCGCTTCCGGTATACCTGGGTGGAAGAGTCATTGTGATTAATTTTGGAAGGAGAAAAAAATCATCCAAACAGGACTCTGATTTGCATTTAAAAATTTGCCTTTGTGAACAATGTTATTTCTTGTCTGTCTGACCATGGGGCCGCTATTTTTAGTAGCAGTTAAATTATGACATACAAACGGACAACCTTCTATAGTTGAGAAACTAGGTTCTTTCATAAACTTCTCATCTACTTCTTGCTCATTTGTAAAGTCTTATCTTAAAATCGATTCCAAGTTTTTTGCAACTGGTGACTCTACATCCTCTCCTTTGCCCAGGAAGTTAAAGTCTTGTATCCATTATAAAACTGTTGATGACATTCAAATCTACATGCATAGTGCCTTAGAAGGAGCCATGATTTCCTCCATTAGTAAGGTTAGCTCCCAAGTAATTAACATATCAAAACGGGCTCTTCCCCAGGTTACATACTTGTCTCTGCCCAATACGATTAGAGCCATTCTCTTTAAGACCATTTGTTGGATTTAGTTTTGTCTTACCTGAAAGACTTATACATCCAAGATATCCACGTGAAATACCTGGAGGAATTTGAATTAATATAACATTTTTGTTATTCGTTTAATTTTACGTTTATTTGATATGGATTTATACTGAAAGCGAACCATTCAATTATTTATTAAGATAAATTATTAGTAGATATCAGTGTATTTATTTGAGATTGAAATGTAAGTGTAGAAAGAAAGTTTATTTGTTTCTCCTTCATTAGAAGAATTATTAGGTTTAATTAGGAGAATTAATACTTAGTGTATTGTTGTAAATGTCACCCGACAGTTCAACTTGACTCATTGAACGGTAATTTTGAACATTTCTTATGTCACTTGTCTTGTTTCTAGTAAACGAAATTGAAATTGACATGCATATTTGTTTACATTGATGTAATTTGAAAAGAGCAATTATGAGCACTTTACTTCGTCTAAGGCTCAACACATGTTTATTATTACTTTTATTACATATAGCTTTGTACGAGTATCTGTCGTATGTACGGATAGATTTTAATAATTACAGTTCTCATAGATTATGCTAGTTAGGCTCTCAGTGGTCCTCTATTAATTTCATGGCTGCCAGTTCCATACTAAACTCTAAGCATGTTGAAAAGTAAAGTCTTTTTAAAACTAAAGTACTGCTAACCCACTATCATAACCAACAAATCCCCTAACTGAATGACGAGACAAGAACTTAACAGAAACTCTGAAATCATTCATAGCAAAACAACCATTATCTGGGTTGATCATTTCAATTTGAATCAATGAATATGTATTACTTGGAATAATCAATCATCCTAACGAACCGGAGCAAAAGGAGAACCCAATCAGCCTGATTGGGTCTGAAAAGGTGAAAACGCCATGAGCCTGATTTAGGCAACTTGTTATGGACAAGGGCAAAATGGAAGTAGGCGGTGGGGGTGGGATAAGAGGGAATTTGAAAGGGAGATGGGAGTGAATGGTAACTGAAAAGTGCATGGATGGGGGCGGAACGGCGAAACAAACATTAAAATATAAAGAGCCGAGGAGGCTGATGGACGGATCAGAGGCAATCAGCTTAAGTAGGTGACGCTCACAATAATTAGCTGGGGGGGGGATGAATGGCAGACAACGCTTGGCTGGCGAGGGTACCAGCCTATATCTTACAGCCTGTCACACCAACCTCACTTCTCTTTCGATTGGTAAACCTAGTCCTTCTTACTATAATATGTATTTAGAGGTAGAGATTTACCTAACCAACCTAAATCTGCACTGCTTCTTCATGCCAAAATGTTATAGGTAGTTTGTTCATTCGTGACAATGGTCCCTGTCTAGCCTATAATATCTTACAGGCCTGTCACACTAACCTCAACATAAGGCCTTCAGCCCGTCGATCGCTGCGCTCGCAGGGGGGTTACCATTTGCCGAACAATGTATGTGATCCCGAGTATTGGTGAACCGAAGACAGCAGTGTTGCTGTTAATAGGAAAGAGCTAGTTTTAACATATTTCAATTCTCACAATTTCATGCAATTTATAAAGAACAACCGAATTATTTGTAATTACAAACTTGGCTAAAAAGGTATTTCTTTTTTAAAAGAAGTTATAGATGCCTAGGTAAAAACGCTTCATATTCGTCTTTTTTTTATTCCGAATTTATGCAACAATCAAGTATTTAGTTGGGAATTACTACCTAGTAAGTACCTGCACATATCTGGGAAGTGGAAACTTACAAAATTCCTCTAGTTTAAAAAAATTCCGTGATTTTCGTTCGTTCTACTGAAATTCCTTGACATTTCCAGCTTTGCCATATCAACCCCTTAATTTTGGGTAGGAAAACATTGAAAACACTTTTCTCTCCAAAATCACATCAGCCGGCTTTACAAGCTCGAACGAAGTCAAAGTAATGAACAAAACTATTTTTATACGAAAATAAATAGTTACAATGTTATATCGACCATTGACATTGAGAGTATACTATCACAATTATTGACTTTACTTAACCATGACAAATTAGACGACACTGGCGTTTTTGTTTGTTTGTTTGCTCTGTTTCTTGGCTCGCTTTCACTTAAAACAACATAGGTACTACGATTGCATAATATCAAATCTTTCTCCATGATGGCTCGTGTCGAGACTGTTTTGAGATAAGATTTTCCAGGAAAAAATTAGTTAATCAAAGGTTTTTGATGATTCTATAAGTTGCAGGTCTTGGAAGCTTAGAACGAAGTTGGAAGTTGGGACGAATGAAAATGAGGATGTGGTCCTTAGGTTTAACTCTAGTTTCATTCAAAGGTAGAAGTTAATTCCATAATCGTACTACCTCCGGAGATCGACTGTAAAGTCACGGAGCCCTATTCTTTTTGGGCCCCCACCCGAGACAGGGGGAGCTCCGTTCCGTGATATTGATTTCTTTTTACGCCCGCCCCCGCCACCGAGTTAATCAGTTTCGTATGTCCGTCCGTTGTGATGTCCGCCCGTGTCAGGTCGTAATGAACAGAAGCCCCCGGAGCCCGGAGCTCCTGAATCAAGACGGGGACCCCCGTGGCGAGCCTGGACAGCCACTGCCGCTACTATTTATGAATCAATAATTATGCATAATTCAAAAGGCACCGAGGAGCTCTTGGGGTTGAGTGTCTAATGGTGGGACACCTACTGAGCGTCTGCCCTGAGCTGGAGGAGCGGCTGGGAGTTGTTACCGACGTTCCCAGACCTTCAACCCGCTCGGAATGGAAGATTGGTTAAAAACAAACCATTTTGTGAGTTGCCCCCGACATTCCACCTTCAATAGGCATCCTAAATACCAATTAAATATCCAAATAGGTACGTGAAGACGAGACCTGACACGCATCTGATTTCTGTAATTCGTATTGATAATTATGCAGATATCCATGGCACCTGCCTATTCATGATCCACGTACCTATCAAGGTTTTATAGGTATCACCTCATAAAATTTCATGAGGCCTTTCGGATATGATAATTTTGAGGACAGAAAATAGTCATTTAAACTTACCTTTTCGTCTGTATGAAGCGATTGTTTTTGAAATCTATTCTAAGGTCATAATGCAGTTTGTTACATTTAACGTTGTCCAAAAATATTAAACCGTAGTTTTTCCAGTTCATGGAGAAAACATCAAGGATACATTTATGGGAGAGAATGTCCTTGAGTTAGTGTGGTAACTCAGCAGATCAGGATAGAGCCCGTCATTTATTTCGCCTCGTGATGTCCCAGAGAGTCTCCCTATCCAATTTCATCATTCGAACCGGGATCTTTTGAATCGCCTCATTTTTCACTTGGTTGATGAACACGCAGTAGGCCAGCCTGGTTACTTCCAAGCATGGTATTATACATAGAGTATTGTTCATAATTCATTAATGAAGTTACGTGTAGCTCAGCTGTTTTCATTTTGGGAACGGTTTAAGCAAGGATTTCTACGTAAATTGAGATCTTTCAAACGAGCGGTGGACTATTTCAGTGGGATGAAGACTGACGAAGTTACCTTTGAACGGCTTCGTTGTAAGCTAAAATCATTTGAAATTTATGTAAGTCTGGACTTTTTTCACTTTGTTTAACTAGTTTTTCCCCTAAAAACACATACAATTGAGCATAAACAAACTAACTAAAAATGTATGAGTCTAAGGCTAAACTCGGTTACAACGGAGTTGAGAAGACCTGCAAGTGTTTCTACTCGATTCAGAGTGAAAAAATATCTAGAATCTGACCCCAAACTCGTAGGTTCATAAAGGGTCATGTTTCAAGAAAATCCTCGATTTCATTGAATAAAACCACACTAGAAATACAAGAAAACTGATGAAATAAAGTAAATTATCTAGCTACGCTCTATGTAATTTAAAGGTGCCTACTTAAAAAAATATAAACAAACTCAATTTCTTGACGAGTGAATAATTCTATGGTAAATACGATTACAGTGAATTAATCCACTATAATTTCTTATATCTGCTGCTTCTATCGTCGTAGTTTATAAAAGAATTTTTCTCGTTAGAATATCTTAACCCCTCATATTCTGCTGTAATTTTAATGTTACAGCAGATGGGGGTTACCTTGTATTTTAATTCCCGCAGTACAATCTGTTATATCAACTTAAAAAAGACCGGTTATATTTACTTAAGGCAAACATTTCTTTATTGCTGTAAACGAGCTATGTTTAATTTTTTAGAAGTTAGATTTAGCTAATAAATCATCATGTTTCAATGAGGCTAATCTTCAACGATGAAAAAAATATTCGTTATAGGCCATGTTTTCTTGTAACTATTATTTTTTATTATTGTAAGGTATTACTACTATTAACAGTTTTTATTTGGTTCCAAAAGAATCTTTTAATATTAAACTACTTCCAAAACGTCTTCAAACGTAATCGAACTGGCCGCAAAAAACGCCTATGTCACAATAGGATATGAGGTCATCACACGATGCATTTTTAAAATTCTGTTTATATTTCATGTTGCAAGTCCATTCTTATTACGCATTGGTAGAGGCGTTTACAAATCGCTAATCTGAATCATTTTTTCTTTAATTAAATTTTCTGAATTAGGTATTATTATTATTTTTTTTTTTTTCTTCTTAAGATTCTCATACAGCTCGCCCATCATTCTCGTCCGGAATGAAATGAACATTTTTCAAACGTATGAACCATTTCAGAATTTGACGGATTTACAAGAAGGAAATCATCTATAATGTCATCGTCATCTTTCGCTTCCTCACTTTTGAAGGTAGGGAAGCTTTGTGTTCGTGATAGAAGTCGGAAAAATTGTTGTCCTGCAAAATCAAAATTTCCACTTGCTTCTTGCGTTTCAGAGCTTGCTGATCAATTTTAGTTCCGTGTACGTCTGTCTGTCTGGGGTAAATCCTTGTCACGCCCAAAACTATATCAAGTTTCTCCAATTCCGATGAAACTTGACTAAACTAACTGAACTAACTAACTGACTAAACGGTCCTCTATTATCTTCAATGTCGTCGAATCAGCAGTAGCATGTGCGCAAGCGTAAACGTGAATTTCTCATAACGCCGATTTCTCATCATCTGTTGGTCCGATTTCGTTCAAACTCGGTAGCTGATTGGGTATATGTTCTAGAAAATTGCTCTATAAATTATATTGCGATTGGTTGAGTAATAACCATTACGCATGCGCGAAACTATTATTGATTGACACAGGCAAAACTCCGAGTCTAACGGAACGATTTTGAAGAAATTTTCAGGGGTTGTGCGGGATAGCTTCCAGACGGTTCCCTATAACTTTCATTGCCGTCTCGTAAATATTTGTATCGACGCCTGCACAAACGTTAATTTATTATAACGTCAAAATCTGATCATCTATTGGTCCAATTTTGTTCAATCTCTGACAGTAGATGCATTTGTTCCAGGAAAACTTCCTTTGAATTTAAATCGCGATTGGTAGAGTAATAACTATAGCGAATACGCAACACTAAAATTGATTGACACAGACTAATGCGGACCGCTTTTTATGAAATTCTCAAGGATTGTATGATTTAGCTGCTATTGGCGTTGGATCAATAGTAGTCTGTGCGCATGCGTGCATGCATCAATAATTTCGACTCGTACTTCAACTAATTCTATACGTCCATGTTATAATATGCGAGGAAGCTACAATTTTCGCCCAACTTGGCAGACGTTTTCATTTGGGAGAAAATTTTCTATGAAAAAAAAAAAAACAATTTTCTATATAAAATTCGCCGACAAGAAAACTCAATTCCTGATTTCCAATGTACATAGAAATTTTCTCTATACATATCAAATTTAGTCTGTTGAGTTTTCTAAATAATTACTTATTATAATCACTTATAACGTATAATTACGTATAATAATTACTTATTTTGATAGCAGAAGTTTATAATGCAAAATTATTGGGAAAACACGTCTCGATATCATCTCTTAAATGGATTTTATGAAGGAAGTTGAGCTGTCGCGCCAGCAGCCCATAATTTCAGGCTGCCACCACTTGGGCTTCCTGCGGTCGTTGAGGACATTAATAGGTCTGCAATCAGAGATAAACGTTGACGGTCATTAGAAAATGTCGGTGGTCCAAGACCTGAGGAGGTCTCGCAAGTGGGCAGCTGGGCCTCTAATGGATTTACCTCTGTAGCCGCATTTCAGGAAGTAGTTGCAGAGGCGGTAATTAAGTTGAGTTGTCGTCCAGTTTAGTGCGTAGGTTGGAATATCAAAGTTAATTGTAGATGGCAAATCACTTAGTTTTAGGTGAAAAACGACATTTATGTCTAACAATTAACTTTACCAACAACCACAATCTAATTTATAAAAATAATTATAAAAACCATTTATTATGCTAAAGACCACGAGTGGTCTATATAGGTACAGCAAACAGCATTACTGGGATTCTTGTATACAACTTATATACGATTGAAAAAAGATACAGAAAATCAAAATAAATAAATAAAAGGTAAAAATATTTGAAAAAGATGTAGGAAAAAATATATATGTAAGGTTCACTAATTAACAATGAACATTCCAAGTTTTAGAGCTTTGATAGGATGAAAATTTGTTCACATCTGTGATCAAGATTTATAAATACTGCAAATTAATACACAAAGGATTATTATTTCTGAACTAGGTGACCCTTTCATGCAAAATTCTAGCCTATAATTGTTAAACATAAAACTACTGCGTAAGCTGACAGATTTTCTCGGGAAGTATGAAAAAATCAGCATTACATCGGATTCATCCTTTAGATTGAAGGTAAAGGCGCAAACGTGAATTGCAACCCTATTTTTTATTACAGAATGTGTACACATACATTACTCTCATATTTTGCTTTCAGTATTGTACCTACCTTGTTCTTCAACTAATTCTATACATACAGCAATTTGTGAGGAAGCTATACTCCCCGTCCATCTTGGCAGACGTTTTTACTAACTTTGATTGATTTTTGTAGGCGGTAGGAACGATTTTAGCTTGTAGGAACAGCACTTGATTGGGCATGCATTTTGTGATTAATAAAGTGGTCTTTACTATATGTAGACCAGTGACCTGTGTAGGATGTTTTTTAATACTGAAAATATAAACCTTTATGTAATGATTTGCAGCGTCTCCCACCAGTAGGTACTTTATAGTGTTAGCATTCATGAAGTTATATTACTCAACGCTTTGCGTAGTATTTTATTCTTTAGAATGAAAAGCATAAAAGTTGTCATTTTGAATTATATACGATCTTGAAAAATTATGACCCGGAGACACCATGAACAAAAAAACATGTTGATTTAAAAACATACTCAGACAATCTGATTTGGAACCAAATGAAACCTGGCGCGGATCTTTTCAACTTTTTTTCCGCTGGTATCAGATTTTTCGCCAATCTCCACCGAAGAGGTGTCTGAATAATCAAGCACTTAATTTAGAGGAGAGATGTGCTTATCAAGATGGACCTCTCGGCGGATTTCCAAGCAGGAAACTGTAGAAAGAGAAAGAGAGTTGAAGAGCGACAAGAAAAGAGAGTAGGAAAAAGAAGAAAAAGAGATAAAAAGAGTGCGGGCGTGCTTGTGTTTTATCTGGGTGTTATTTCCAACCGTGTAATTGATAAGAAGAGGCGAAGAGGTTTTTTTCCACAATTACTAATTAGAAGCATAGGAGATCAAAGTGTCGAGAGATGTGTGAGGCCTCCTTTGTTTCCTAAGCCCTTCTTTCTAATTGGGCTCTCCGTCTGGTTATTAAGCCGTTATTTTTAATCAAGGGCTTTTTGAATAATTTATCCCGGGGAGCCTCACCTCCCCCCTCCAGGGTTTGGTGGAAAGGGAAAAGGAAAAGGTTTTCGAAGGGTGGAAAGCTGCGAGTATGGAGGGAAGGGCGGGAGAGCTAGAGTCCGCCAAATTAGTTAAGTAACCCATTAGTAGATGCAGAGTGGCGATAGCGGCTTTTAGCACTAATGATTCATTAGTTCTCCCTGGGCCCTCTCAGAGAGATGTTGACTGACTGGGAAAGCTTAGCGAATATCCTCCCCCACCCCCTTACCCACATACCCTGGTCCGACACACTTTACATCTCCTACCGCAGAGTGTGAAGGGTTTTCAAAGCCCAATTTGTAAATTTCAAGTGGGAAAATGAGCCGGGAAGGTTTCAGGTAGCTGATCGAATTCCCCATTCACGAACGTGTATTATTTCATCGAACAAGGCGCTTTTCAGGAGTTTTGGTAGCGGGCATTGAGTGCGGTGAAAAGGCATTAAACTTTGAATGCACTGAGTACCTTTAGCTGAAAGTATTGCCGACTAATGATGATGGCTATCCTCAACTTATTAGAACGTCAAACGAAACTTTTTCCATCTTGCCGATGAAAGAGATATTCAATTGATCATTCATCACAAGGGTCCGTAAATGAATATAATATTGTCAAACTACATAAATTCACACCTAATACGATTTCAATTTAGATTTTGAAGTATGAAACTTCATTTGTTCGATGCCCACTAAAACGTTCGCTAAAAACGATTGCTCAGTGGATTCCTAGCTCAATAATAATGAGTATCAATGTTAATATATTATATATTTATATATATTATGGTACCTACAGGAATATGTATGGGTTCTGTGTAAAAATTTTTAATTGTTACAATTTTCGATGGATTAGTTGTTAAAATTAGATTTTTGGGGCGCGATTTACTGTTTGTATCAAGAAAGACGTTTCAGATAAATAATGGATTCATTACACCGGTGTTCTTGTGACGAAATCATACTTACCTCCATGAAAGTGACAGTGAATTTTTTTTATGTATTTTATGTAATTTTAGCATGAAAATGCTTTAGCCGGGACCTAACTGCCGAAAATGTTAAATGAGATTGGAACGAAAGTAGCGGGATACCGATAAACCTCCATTGCTAAGGAGTGATGTCCGCTAGCGACCTAGTCATAATCATAATAATAAGACAAGAAAATTCAATAATGCAAACGCTTGACGTTCTAGGCTAAAGCATATTCATGTTTTGTAATTTTGGCCGAAGGTTCCAAGTACAGCTCACGCGAGGCGCGACGAGTCCCCACCACCCACCAATGTTTTATTTATTTATTTATTTTTTATCGACGCCTTCCTCTATAGACTCATGCTATCATGCCCCCTGAAACTTGAATTTCGAAAATGCAGCGACAGCGGAGGAAGTGCACAGCGAAAAGATTCCCTAGTCCATCAGAAAATCAACGACATCAATCGGTCCACGACTTAGGTCTGAAAGGACGGTATTCAGTATTCTAAGTTCATTAAGTAAATTAAGTCTCGACATCTAAATATCTACTAATTGATAATTGCCTAAGAAGGTCTAGCTCTACGAATTGCATGAGATGTGTAGTGAGGTAGAAATGAAAAACCTGTGAAATATTGTAGACCAGGCTGGTACCATCGTTACGAATTAACAGGCCTTATAACTTTTTGAAATGAAGAAGCAATGCAGATTCAAGATGATTAAATTGATTACTATCTCTACCTCTGAATATCTATCGTACAGGGTGTCCCGCAAAAGGTGGTCAGGGGTCGATTTTACAGCTTATTTCTGATCGAATGTAAGTACCTACCTCATAGTGATTATTTTTGAACACTTGGTTTTCTTGTAATTTAATATTTAACATTTTTTCGTGTTTTCAACAATTTTTTGCTAAAACTATTATAATTCCCTCAATTAGCTGTGTGAATTCAAATCGGAGGACACCGTTGGAAAGAGCATTAAATTTTCGGTCGGATAAATCCCTGAGCCTCCTTAAGAATTAAGGTTTGAGACATGACAAAGTTCTCTGAAAACAAAATTTTACCTAATTTGGGGAAACCTTGAGTTTTTTCAATCGGGAATTGAACTATGAGAACCAATATTATTAGAACACAAGAACGGTAAAACTGCGCCGAAATCTCACCTTTTCAACGGTTTAGTCAATTTTACTTTTACTTTGCTAATTAGGGGAGGAAACTATGTTTTAATGGTGAAAAACATAGTTTTTTCACTAAAATCGAGGGTTTTCTTGAGAAATAACATTCCATGAAAATACGTGTTTGGTAACACATCCATATCTCCTATAACATCGAGAAAAATCGAATGGTAACACTTACATATCTCCCCAAACCCGTCATAAACGACTTTTATACTTAAGCTGACTAGTTTCACCCCTAAGAACACAATATTTATCATACCAAATGAACTCAGATTTGTTAGTGTAAAACTAGAAGCGATACGCCCATTTAGCCATTTGGTACTACGTCAGGCTAGTTGCAACCCTGATTCGGAGCTCCATCCGTAGACCCGCACAACGCCCTTGCGATGCGGGTCGCTCCAGTTTACAGGCGTTTCCCGACAACTCGCCCATTATAGCTGGCAATTATCCATTGATATTTTTTCTTCCGTTTTCCTAGACGTTAAACGGAATACATTGGTAATAGACAAAACGGGTAAATGAAGGCGAGTGGTTGGGTGGTGGCGGGTGGAGGGGGGTTAGGTTTCAAGGCAACAAGTATTGTTGGGTAACTTTCTAATAAATGTTTCAAGGACTCAAGAAGGAAGAGAGGGAGAGGAGGAGGTTTGGTATTTGATTGTACAAAGGAAACTGGTTGAAGACTTAGGGGGGGTGGGGTTGGCGTAAAGGGGGGTGGTTGCAGGTAGGAACTGAAACGAAGAGAAATTGAGGTGGAATAGCGATGGTGCCGGGGGGGGGGGGGGGGGGGGGAATACTTGATTTAATCAAGGTCCCTTTGTATCTTGATTTGTTTTTGGCTAGTGCATGATTTAGACCAACCGGACCGTTGGTAATTAACTATAAGGAGAGAACGGTGGGGGCAGCACAAAATTAGCCAGGGCTCCTTAGCCTTCCATTCTCCCTCTGCCCCCGAGGCCTAAGACTCCGGGACCCTAAGACCTTTTAGGGGCTGTGGTTACATTAACTTTGGACTCCCGTTAAACCTCCTCCGCTCTCTTACTTAAAAGCCTCTCTCCGCCGCCCCCACAGCCTTCCACCCTGAACGCCTCCTTTCCGCCCCCCGGGAGGCCCCGTATGCAATCAAGAAAGATGATACACAATTCATGCAACTCATCAAGACTGTTATGAAGTAATAGCCGCCCTAAGACCCCTGGATTTCATCCTAATTAGGAACCCTCACCCCCTCGACTTCTATCATTACGCTCCCTTTCATCCAAAATTTATTCATAGTTCCTTGAACTGCCACAGAGTAGGTACAACACTTCCTCCATGTAAACGACGTGATTACTGCTGATTGGAAAAGGGAAAAATTCGCATTAGATCCCGTCACTACGTTCACAGGGCCGCTGACAATTTTTAATGCTATAAATTACTTCTGATAATTGTTGGTTTAATTATAATTTTCCTAAGAATCAACACAATTATAATTTTTTATCTCTATCTCTCCTCACCAAACATAAATTTTAATCACGATCATGTAATCTTTAAAAAGACATAAATTGCCAATCACTATCATGCAATCTTAAAAAAACATGAATTAACAGCCATGTAATCTTGACGTTCAAACCATTGATAATTATTACATAGACTGTATCTTTCGCTAAGGAAAAACTGATTTGTCATGGGGACGATGGTTAAAGGTTAATGCGCGTCTCGATTCAAATGAAGGCGTTTTCGAGTGGTATGGGTTTCTTACTCATAATTTATCTGTGACTTCTGAAAGATATCTCTAAGAACCAATATGGTAGATTGTTTTTTTCGTTTTGTTGGTTTTTTGTTTGTTTGTATGTTTCTTCATTATTATAATTTATTTATTAATCATATAATTTTCATTTTTGACCAGTATTGATGAGAATGATGGTGAGGGGAAGGAATCGTAGAGTGAAAAGGGGTGACGTAAGGTATCAACAAGGGGAAAGTCGTGTCATCCACCATGTTCCTTAGGTCCTTTGCCCCCACCGCTCTTAGCGGCGGACCTTGTTAGTTCGGAGCCCCATTCTACGAAAATGAAGAGTTACAATGTTAGATTGATTTCGAAGGTTAGGTCATTATCAGTAACAAACAATAACTGAATATACGTTAGAAAGGACACAGTTTATATAGTCATAGAAGAGTGGAGATTGAACCCCGTTGGTCGAGAGAAAGGAAAGTGTATGAGGTACAACCAATCAAGTGTATACAAAGTGAAGGGTATCGTATCTAATCGGATAAAGTGGAGGAAGAGGAATGCTCAATAACAAGGGGATTATTCCAATTTTGTCAGAAATGGGTCACTCAATGGTGAAATATACTGACGAATATCCTTATTTACAACATTTGCCAGACCTGTCACTTTTGATAATTTTGAAGTTTTCCAGTACACTCAACACCCCACCATTTGGACAAAAATGAAGAAATTCCACAAACTGTATTTGCCAAATCAAAAATTATTGGATTCCCTAAGATGATTTGCAAATTCAGATTTACCTATATTTTACCTGAAATCTTTTTCATGTTCGTCTATTCTTTCCTTGAAATCCTTTTTTCATGATCGTCTGTTCTTTCCCTGAATTTCTTACCAGTTTGACCAGAATACTCATGGGCGCATGAACATTTGAAGTGATAAATCCCTCTTTCACCCTGAACACTGATTTTGTCTTTAACGGACCCTAGTAAAGCTTTAAGAATATTTTTACTTTTTAAACCCACTTTGTAACTCCTAGATGATAGAATTTTACCTACTCTTATTTTGTTCAATCATTAGCATGTATAGTGCAGGGTTGACCATACTATGGAAGGCCGCATGCTTATGAACTACATAACTTACTTATAAGCTTTATGTATCTTTCCTATAAATTGAAAAATTATGCCTTTTGTTTACTAAAGATATGGACTGATCAAGAAAATTGAGTTTATCCCCACAGAATTTGAGGATGAATTTGATCGAGGGATCTAATTTACTGATTTTTTCATGAAAAGAATTTAGTTGTCTCTCTGCTCCTGTCCACAGACAAATATCATCAGCGTATCATACCTATAGAGAAGGTTATTTGAGTAAAATGTTTGAAATATTTGTTGTTCAAGATAATCCATGTAAATATTTGTAAGTAGAGGAAATAACGGGAAACCCATTGCTACTCCTGGCTGAGTGTAATATTTTCCCTCAAATAAAAAATACTTAATTTTGATCCATACAAATTGACATCAAATTATAAAATTCATCTTTCTCGAAAATATCAAGTTTTAAGGCGTGAATCAGCTTGCAAACAACATCTTTGCAGCTAGCTACATCGATATTGGAGAAAAAACTAACCATATCGTAAGATGCAAGTTTAGCATTTGAAGGTATTTGAATGTCCTTAATTTTGGAAACCAAATAATAAGAATTTAGTACAATATGTTTAGGCCGACAATTAATTTTTAATTTGGTTTCTAAATAAAATATTAATTTTTCCAGTCAATTCGTAAGTAAGAGCTCTTATTTAAGATACCACTGGTCTCATCGGCACTCCTTTCTTATGAATTCTCGGGAGACAACATAACCTAGGCATGAGTTTTCATTTCTAAAAAAACTTGGAATGTACATATTCTTGAGTAAACCGTTTTTCGGTTGGTGAACTACTAGGTAATACAACGGTTAGTTCATTTTATGACGCTTCTCCAGGAAGCATACTCCAACGAAGGTCAATGAGAACACTACAAAAACTTTAACTATCTAAACCAAGGAATCAGGGAGTTCATTAGACATGCCTTCTTCCCCGATGGGTGTTGGACTGCTTGGGTGAGTGAGAGCCCATACTCATCTCTACCCAAGTGCTACGGTCTCATTGAAGACGATGGCGACATACCTTACTGTCCTTCACAGAACGTGGGAATAGTCGCTTTCAATTAGGTTCAAAGAAACCAAGCTTCAAGTGGGAAATCTTGCTGGTCCTATAGACAACGAATCTAGCGGAGGGAGACTGAAACCAATACAATTTTGAAACAATAGGGAAACAGCTGTTTCATTGTTCAAACCATTCAACGCTTGGAAGCTCAAACCAAAGCAGACATGGGGCACCCCACAGAAGGGAAATTACCTACAGCCAGTTAAAACCTAACAGAACCGAGGGCTACAAGCTCCTTAGGCTCTAGTAGTTTTCAATCGACGAGATAGGTACCTACTACCTGCGTTTCAATATTACAGCGCCTATAGCTAATTAGTAATTTCTAGTCACGTCAATATGTGATATACAATGAGGATACACTAAAAAATTGACAACTTTCCATCTCTGGTCTCCCCAAAATATAAAGAAAAGCTCCCTACGTCATACTTGCTCTACTTATTCTTTCCGAATTCTAAAATGTGTAAAAACGTACGTATTGTGGCCATTAATGAATCACCCAACGGACGGCGGTCATCATAAAAATTACATTTAGAAGTGTTAATTGAAGCGAAGCAATTAGAGGGGAAGGAGCGGATTGTTTTTGTCTCATCGAAACAAATGGGGAGAGAAGGGAGGAGGAAAGTCGGGCCGTCGTGAGAAAAGGAGACCCCGGGAGTGGGGGTAAAAGGATGAGATTGCTCTAAGGGGTGAGCTAATAACTGGATTTATCTTCACCTAAAGGAGAGCGCTCCTTCCCCGAGGAAAGCTCCACTTTAACCCCAATATTGACTCGGGGAAGGTGAGGCCTTCGGCTTTAAACGTTTTTAACTGTAAACATTTCTAAGAGAGAGTGTTTATACTAAAAGTTGTCCGCCTTTTTTTTTTAATAGAAAAAAGGAAAAGATTTTTTTTTCCCCCCGTTGTAGAGGTACGGCACAGAGGTGTAGCGGGTGTAGGTAAGGGGTTAATGCTGGTTTAAGGGGGTGAGGAGGCCTTCAGAGAGGGGGGAGGTTTGAGAGGTTTAGGGGATTACTTCTTTTCATTAGTTTGAGTGCACTCTCGTGAGAAACATTCCGGCCCTAAATGAGTCCTTCGCCTTTCCCACCTTTACATTTGCAGTTATAAATATTTCATCCAATCTCAGCTAATTTCATCGCTTCTCCCTTTTTCCGGCTGTTCCTCCCTCCTCCTACCTCCTTCTTCTATTTCTCCCTCCCTTCCCCCTCTTTCTAAATTCCTCCCCCCATCTCACCACTTCCACAACCGTAGAAGACACCTCTAACCTGATTACTTGCCTTTCATTAAGACCTCCCCCCTCCACCACCACTACAACCTCTCCACCACCTCACGACTTCGAAGCTCTCAGCGCTCAGCAGTGGAAGGTGTGTAACGAGAAAAAAGGGGAGGAAGAATTACTGTCGGTTTTATTTTTATAACGCCCACTTCAAAGTGGTTTCATTTTTTCTCTTGAAAGTTTTTTTTTCTTTTATAACCTTTCATCTCGTTGAAGATTTGACAAGGGATAATAATTTTTAATATTGCAAAAAACATGAATGGAGATTACGTTTGACGTTTTAATTACTTGATGTGCTATACCTAGTCCGAAACCTACGTTTTGTGAAAGAAGACCTTTTAAATGAAGGCCCAAACAATGAGAAAACAGGAATTCATAACGGTTTTCTTTTAAAAACCGATTCGTATCTTGTCAACTAGGGAAACTCTCTGCATGTAACATTTCTTGCTGCTGAAAAATGTTCTCTAGAACGAAAGTTGTTTCGAAATTTTCAGGTTCCAGCCAGCTCACAAGAAAATGCTTAAACAAAAATGCCCTGTTGACAAAAAAAAAAAAAAAAAAAAAAAAAAAAAAAAAAAAAAAAAAAAAAAAAAAAAAAAAAAAAAGATTTGCATCTACGAGGTGTCGCTCACCCACCTAATAAGCCGAGAGTGGAATCGAAAAGCTTTTGAGTCAACTGAATGATTAAAATAATTTTGAATTTATTGATTGGTGATTCTTCAATATTATCAATTATTGACAATGGATATCTATGGTGAAATGAATCGACGCACAGTTGGGCAGACTATATCAAACATTGGCAAAAACAACGGCAAAATTAGTTTCGTGTTGTGAACACCCTAATTACATGTTTGAAAACATGATAGTTGTGATCCACACAAAACTGAAAATCGCTGTGAAGCTGTGAATTTAGTGTTCTCAGTTAGATCATTGTGTATTAAATTTCAAGTGTTGCTAATGTCCCTTGGATAAGATATTGGTTTCTTATAATCTTTAAAAAGTCTAAATTTTGTGGTCTCAGTAACGTGAAAGGTACGATTTAATTGAATTAATGCCTCCGGCGCTGATCCCAAATATTGATTTTGTATCAACATTGATGTATTTACTTTTCAATATAGTTTTATATTTCTGCTTTCTCATTGTATGCTATGTGAATGTATTTTATTATTCATTTGCTACTCATGTAATACCACATAATTTTACCTACCAATAAACTAATTCATAAATTTAAAAAATCACTATTCATGGTCCTTATACGTAAAGCTCATTCAGTGATGTCTTGGACACGGAAACAATTTTAGAAGAAACTGTCTGTATTTCAACACTGTGGGTCAATTTATTAGAGAATAAATTAGCTTCCCTCAGTTGGTCTACATGCCTCCATACATTGTACCAAACAGTGCTTTCGTATCGTATATTGGTGACATTTGGTTGATTTTCACTTGGAATCTAGGTATTTCTCTTGTATAGCCTTGTATTTCTCTCACTCCTCCACCTCTTTTTTCATCCCATCACGAACCTACTAAGTTTTCACCGCGTAACGAATTGTTGAAACTTGTACACCATTTTACTTACTTTCAGTTTTCGTTCGTATTCCCATTATCTTGTCTTCGATAACAAAAATAAAGTAATACCTAATAATGAAAAAAGGTCATACAAAAATAAAATTATTTTTTCAAAAAGCGACTACGCAAAGAAATGAACGTCACCAATTGCTCGTCCGGAATTTTCTTGGAAATTTCGACAAGATCCACAGAGTGGGTGCGATGACGGGTTGAGGTACTTAAAGTTGGGTAGTAACCCGAATTCAAGTGAATTGAAACGTTGAAGTTGATCTAGTAAAATTAGTATTTAGTAATTATTTTTTTCTCGTAAAACTTTGTATTTTTGCAATTTTTCGCCACCTTGACTTGATTTGGGAACAAAAGCATGATCTAGTATGCCAGTGTTACCTAAATCAATAGAAGCGGTTTCACTTGTAAACGCCTATGTTGTAATTCTCAAAACTAAACGCCCTTGACAGAGAAATTGTAGGTAGTAAAACAGTACTTTTCCGCTGTAAACCCCCCCCCCCCCCCCCCCAGTCAATTTGTCTTCAACACGCCCGCCCAATGTTTCTAGGCATTCCTTCTTACTTAGATTACATATTTACGTAGAATTGGTGACAATTTCAAGCTGTGGGAAGAAATCATATTATTTAAAAAAACAGGAAGGAAATAAAAAGAATTACCGTGTTTTCAGAAGTTGCCGATGTCGGTGAGGATTCGTTGAAACAAATTGGCGTGGTAGTGGTTTGATTGCCTCCACATGAATTCGCACAAGTAGAATGCACATGAATTCGCACAAGTAGAATGTACATGAATTTGCACAAATAGATCAGAATGCTGTGTATAGATTGGTGGTCTCAAAATTACATAACATGAAGTAGTCAATCCCTTAGTAAAAATACAGATTAGTTGGACATGTAGGTCAGAATGATTTGTATACTTTGGCGGTCTGGATGCTCGCAAGCTCGCATCTCAAAAATACATAACATAAAAACATAATCTAAGCAAGAAGTAATGCCTAGAAACATCAGGCAGGCGGGTTGGACAAATTGAATGGGGGGGGGGGGGGGGGGGTTATAACGGAAAAGTACCAGTAAAACTGATCTAGTAAAATTTAATATTCATTTAAATACCTTATTCTTGTAAAATTTATTATTTTTGTAATTTTGCAACACTGAGTTAATCACCCATTAGCAAGAAAGTCGTGCCCGAACTTGTATTATTTATAGTTTTGCTAATAACCAAAAGAGAACAGATCAACCTGCTCCCACATGTCTCGAAAGTCAAACTGAGGGGAAGGGCAACTGGACTTGGAGTGGGAGATCAAGAGGTTTTATAACTGGCTGCGTTCTTAGGTTCTTTCTTATATAGCTATACCTACCTCTCAAAAGGACGCTATCTATAGGGCTCCGACTATTTCAATTTCCATCTGAAAGCTTGTCCAGCTTTCAGCCTTCACAAGGGTGAAGGTGCCCTTAAGGCTTCGGTGCCTTTTACTATCCATACGACCATGATGGTGTCTAACAACGGTGTCCTGGTTACTCCGGGAAAAGGATCAGATCCAATCTTTCCATGGGCCACATATTTTAAAAGTTCAGGTTTCAACATGAGCAAAGTCATGTCCAATTTCAACTCACTAGGTTCAATTAGCACAAGTTGTTTTCATTCCGTTAAATCCACTTAGCTAATTTTCTGGATTAATCGTGCATTCTAACAGAACAAAGAGCAACATTTTTTATGTTTTATGATTTCATTCGTAATAATGTACACAAGAGTGAGGAAAGGGTAAAGTTCAGAGTAAGGTAGTGATTCAAGGGAATAGAAACGTTGAAAAAGAGCCAGTAAAATTTACTATTTATTCAATTTTTTCGTATAAAATAGTATATTCTATTTTATTTTTTGTTTATTTATTCATCTATTTTAATTATTAAAGCCGCACCTCAACCAGAAGGGTCATTAGCAGCATTGAGCAAAAGGGACACTGCGAGGGGTACGATTCTAAGGGGAGCTATGTTGACATGTTTCATTTCCGGAGTTTCGGGCTTCACTGGCAGATTGGATGGGAGGAAAAAACAATAACAACATTCCGCAGAGAAAGGCATTGCTGCTCTCTGTCGCAAGGATTAAAACGATGACCTCTGTTTTACCCCTATAGCGGATAAATAAAAAAAAAAAAAATAATAATACATACCTATAAGATTTGATCATGACCACGCTCAAATAAGTAAAAATACATATTTCTATAACATAATCAGCCAAGTGTAATAATCAAAATATGTTATTGTTCTGCGATTTTGCACCACCTTGAGTTTGTCTCTTGTGAACCAGAGCATCTGAGTTTTCTGTTTTATGATTCCATCCGTAATAATCTTAACTAGAATAGAGAGAGGTTAAGGTTAAGAGTAAACTGGTAGGTGATGCCAATTCCAGTGATGCTTAAATCGATAGAAGTGTTTTAACATCAGCAGATGTAATTATCAAAACTAAACGCCTTTGACAGAGAAATTATGGTCACTTACGCGTCCGAAATTTCCCTTGACATCTTGACAAGACGAATAGAGTAGAGGGGAGGACGCGGTTGAGGTACCCAACGAAAGGGAGTCGGGTACTAACCCGAATTGATGCTGCGGAGATTCAAGTGACAACCGTTTAAGGATAAGACCCTTTCGGAGGCCTACCCTTGTCACCATTAGCCCCCCCCCCCCCCCCTCACCCAATGCTACTCTACTACTCGTTTCAAAGACATCGCCCCCAACACCTGTGGCTTCCACCTGACTTAACGCCACTACGACCGTGTGGCGGGGAAAAAGGGGGGTTAGGGCGAGCGGGAGAGGGGAAAAAATGTCAACAAGCCCCCTTTATCACTAAGTTGTCAGGTTCAGTTAGCTCCACGACCGATTTTTTCGGAGATAGTTCTCCGTTCTCGAGTATTTTAAATGAGATTTTTTTTCTCCTCCACACAACCCCCCCCCCCCCCCTCCCACCACACTTTACGAAACCCCCACCTCTACCCTCCGTCCTACCACCTCATAACAGCCCATGAAACGATCGAGTTCTCTCCCTTCTCTTCAAATCCTCTTAATTCGAAAGAATCCGAATTGAAGTTGCCGCAACACGTTGTTCCCGTCCCCCGTCCTTTTTATTTTGTTTCGCCTCCGTTTATTTTTTTTCGGTCCCGAACTGAACAGTAGGATTAAAAGTAAAGAATGCTTCAAAAAACCTCCACGCAACCAAAATAAATTAGCATTTACAAATTACATTTTTCGCTCCCTCACACATCGATAATAACCAAGTTGGCTCCACACCTTTTAAAACTCATTTCAGGCTATAATCCCAGTTGCTAGTTGTTTAAGAAACTAATCAAGAAATGCGTTTAGCACTTGGGCTGGTCCCTGAATAGAAGTTCATCGTTCTTATGCTACTTAGATTTAGAGTTTTCATATTTACACACAAAAGGTAGCGACATTTAGCTTGCACATATCAGCAACTTCTCCTGCCTCATACACCTAATATCGAACGATCTTGTGGTAGGTACTACTATATGTAGCGTTGAGCAAATGCATTACTTGCTGTTATCCGTTTCCTTTGTTCAGCTTTCATGTTTTGCCGCGCAAGAGTTTAAATAGACCCAATACAAAATTAACGGGCGAAACATTGTTGCGGAAATGTGTTACTTGATATTTCCCATGTTCATATCTTCCGGTTTCCAACTTCAGCAACGCTAGAGCTTGAGTAAAACCAATATGAAAATAAGGGGCGAATCAGCATAGCAGAAATGAGTTACTGGTACTTCCTCGGTTCATATGTACTGTTTTCTACGAGTAAGTTTATTAGCCACGCTAGAGCTCAAGTAGAACCAATAAGAAATTTATCCGCGCTTGGGTTTAAGTAGAATTAACTTTTTTTCTTCATTTTTTCATGGTATTAGGGGAATTGAAATTCCATAGGCTATTTAGCTATAAGTGCAAATGCATTTGAACAGCGAAAACAAGTTTTCCGGCTAACCTGTATTGTACTAACTCCATATTGTAATTCCATGTTGTACTGTATTGCACTCCATGACAACTGCACAAATTTGGGTTCCAATAGTAATATAGTAACATTTATTATATTATAAAACTAATAATGAATCATGAATGAATGATAATCATGATAAATTAATCTAATCACGTGGTAAAGTGGCTCCTATGATCTCCCAAAATTTTAGGGAAGTTCGCAAAATTTTAGGAACGATATATATTAAATCCTGGAACGAGCATGATAACACGTGAATTTTGATCTAGTTTACACATTTTAGTCACAAATGGTGGGTAGAGACATTTTGCAAGTCCTACAAATCAGTAATTTCCGCTGCCTCGCATATAATTGAATGGTCCTAGTGGAAAGCTGCAATAATTTTCATGAGGTTAAACTTGGAACTAAATTTGTTGAATAAGTGGAAAGCAGTTGACAATTTTTATTTAGGACAATCAACAATTTTCAAATTTCTCCAAATTTCTACATTAATTTCCCTACATTTGATAGTGAAGAAGCGGCATTGATTGACATTGTTGTACCATGAATATGGACGTTAATGTAGAAGTGAATCGGGTGATGTAATTTTAAATTGTCAAGCTCTTGTTAGAAAGTAGTGCTATCTCGAATCGAGGAACCCGAGTCTGCTGTGAAAATAACTACCGGTAAACTGTAATAATTAAACCATTCATTTATGTACTTTGCGAAACCCTTCGTTAAACCTGAAGTGTACTTTACATTTCATTAGGGAAAGTTGAACTCGACTGTAGGTAAATCAAGCAGAATTATAATTCAGGACAACCTTACTTAATCAACCGCCGATCGGGAAAGATTCGATCTCGGCTAATGAACCCGTAGGAGGACAGGCCATTTCAGTTAATTTGAAATCTAAATTAAACTAAGGAGGTAGGTACTTTACAACCCGCTTGAAGACAGTTGTTTAGCAGTATAAAATGTACAACGCTATTTTCTTTGTGTGGTTTTATAGGAACTGTTACTGCTTGTATATTGTTCAGTTTAAAGAACTACAATACTGATTTGCTATCCGCATCATGAGTGGGTATTGCTCTCTCGCTGCTGAAGGTAACTGAAGGTAAGAAAGCTCTGCAATTGTCGTAACCATTTGCATCAAATGCTACTTGACATGAAATGAAATGATGGGCTTCATTCTGATAAGCTGAGGGAGTTAGATTTTTTGCGTTTCACCCTGAGGACTTGAAATTTGATAGGTGACTTTATGGGACAGCATGATACGATTGAAGTGACAGGCTTCATCCTGATCAGTTAAGAGAGCTAAAAACTCTCCTGTTCACCCTAGGAAACTGAAATTCGCTAGAGTAACTTTCTGGGGCAACAAGAAACAAATGTATTGACGGGCTCCATCCCGACCCGCTGAGTGAGTTCAATCGTTCTCTGATCATTTCTCAAATGATGTAGTATGACACGGAGATCAGCAGCCAGCAGACTAATTCAGGAAATACTCAAGCAGCCAAAACAGAAAATTGGTTATCCGAGATAATGCAGATAGCTGTAGTATCCTCTACGTATTTGGAACTAGGTTGTAACAAACGGGGTCTACCCCCAGCGAGGCGCGGAACATGCAGAAAGCGTACAGGCCATTCTTTCTAAGCAAGTGGAAATAATGTACACAGTTATTCCACTCACACAAAATGGGAATTTAGTGAATTCTGACAGTTGACCAAAGATTATGTACAGTAGTACCTTCAAATTACCACTAATCGTACACTTACAGAAATCTGCATCCGTTATTAGTCTGACAAAATTGTATGTCGTCAAAAGGTTAGTTCAAATTTGAGACGTCATACGCAATTTTTTATGTCATTTTTGTTTTCGCACTCGAATATAAGAAAGGTATAACTGAGATTTCAAAAAAGGTTTTTTGGAGCTCGACCTATGTTATTATCAACTCTTCTTCTACAGACCATTTCACAAGGTGGGGCAGTCGACATGAACGCGGACGCGTACCACAGCAATGATTTTGAATTCTATGCGTAGTTTGGAGCAGAACACATGACGACTATGATGATCGCTTCGACTATCGCAGTAATATCCACCTCTTACAATATTAGGTCTCAGTTCATTCGGGACATACCAGGCACAAGGACATTACCCCACTAATTGATGGTCGGCGGCCCGGGCTGTCGTGCTGCTTCAGTAATTAATATCCTTGTAGAATACCGCTAGCAGTAATTGCAGCCAAATTAGATTAGATAGGAGGGAGCTGGACGGTGCCTGGCAGATGGTCACAACCTCGTGGTCATCGTGACAAAGATCCAGTATCTCAGTGCTGTGTGTCTTCCTTGCACTGGCCAATGGGACTTCTAAGTTTCATCTCTAGTTAGAGAAAAATAACGTACACAAGTTGGGTGTGGCTCATAGCTTTATCGTATCTATAACATTATTGTATGAACCATTGAATTTTTCTAACAAGATGTATTTATTAACCCAACAACTGTCGCTGCCAAATGACAGATCGCGGCTAATTTCTTTGCTATTCAATATATGGATCTGAAATTCGGAATGAGGTGAAACATATTAGTAAGTAATGCATGCATTACAGGGACGTCCCTATGTCTGGTTAGTATATGATTTTGGTGAGAATAGCGAATAGATCGTGATTACAGGGACGTCCCTATGTCTGGTCAGTATATGATTTTGGTGAGAATAGCGAATAGATCGTGATTTTACTGCACGTTTTACCATTATAACGTAACATGAATAAGCTGCGGGGAACTACCTCCCCACCCTCAACATTCATAACTGCTTTTACAAATTGGTTGAAAATATCACGATACATCGGTATTGCACCTTCTATCAAACCCCTCAACAGAAATTAAATCCCCGATTTATAGTTCATCAAAACCAAAAGATTAATAGAAAACATGAAACCAAAATATCATGATATATCGAAATTATCCCCTTTATTACCCCCACCATTGGGAAATCTGTACCGCTCAAGGTTTGTTGAATAACTTGATTGAAATCCGGATTGAACGAAAACCCAGTCACAGAAATCATACGATAATAGTGAAAACATAAAATTTATTATTATTACCCCTTCCACTAAGCCCTTCCATAATGAAATGTGAAATTTCTGACAAAATTATGTTCCAAAACTAGATATTTAATTGAACAAAAAAGAATCCCGAATATCAAATGAGAATAGTGCAAAAATCACAATTCAACAGTATTCCTTTCCACTATTCACCACCTTTCATATTGAAATTTAAAACTCCGGACATTATGTTCCAAAACTAGACCAAATCCTAAGTTTAACAAAAGAGAATCGGAGGAATCGGTCGAGAATAGAGCTTGGGCAGCGCACGAATGATTTGTAACTACCCCCTCCTGCCCCCCTCCCATCCAGCCAAACAGCCGTAAATGCCGTATCCCCCAACCAACTCTTTTTTCACAGCTAGGATCGAATAAAATGAGAATCACGAACATAGGTTGAGAAGTGTAACATGGACAGGGTCGAAAAAGTTTGTTGTGGAAAGGTACGTTTTTTCCGGATTTACCCCCCCTAAAATGTATTTTCTACTCGTAGTTGAAGGAGGCACGCACAACAAATATTACTATACTTTGATATAAACGTGAGAACTAATACAAAAGGAAAACGAGCCAAATTAGTAGTAAATCGAAAGTCATCACGGTTACAATATTTTGAATGTCTATATGATCACTATCAACTGTTGGCATAGTTAATACCTAGCAAGGTAATAATATTCAAGTCACCACATCCCCCCCCCCCTTTTTTTCTCCCTGAGTTCTTGAATTTCGAAATTTTCAATGTTTGTTGAACAATCAAAGTAAAATTGGGACCGAACTAAGAAAGAATCTTGAAAACTTGTCAAAAATTGAGGCCTGGGCAGTGTCTGCAAACTTTGTCACACACACTTTTTTTTTCACGGATTAGATTGGCCTGGAACGATTAGGTATTTATTCGATTATTTTCTTTTCTCATGCTTGGCTTGTCCCTTATCCCCCTGGATAAATTCCAATAGGTTGTCCTTCTAATATACGAATCCTTGCCTCATGACCTAGCTTCAGGGGGACGTTCTAAAAGCATTTTCTACGTTCTACAATCTATAACTTTTAGGCCCAAGGTGTTTTTTAATATTTATTCACGGATTTGGTCTTAGAATGGTCTGAAATGGATATCTATTTAGTTTTTCCTACTCACGCTGGGGTTGTCTCACACCCCCCTGGATCAAATCCAATAGGTCATTCTTATAATATACGAACCAGTGCCTTTATTACCTAGCTTCAGAAGGACGTTATAAAAACGTATTCTACGTTCCACAGTCTTTAGCTTTTAGGCACCAAGTGTTTTTTACTATTTTATCACGGTCTCTGTCGTAAAATGGTCTGAAACGGATTTGTATTTGGTTATTCTTTGCTCGTGCTTGGGTGAACAACAAAACCCAACCACCCAACCCCGAAACCCGTGTTTCCTATTGGATCAAGTCCAATAGGTCGTACTTCTGACGAAGCCTATAGCAACATAGAGACGTGCAAATTAAAACATGGAAGCTATTTAAGGACCCCCAGTCTTCACTCCTCACTTCCAACTATCCCCTTCGACAGAAACGGCAGCAATGCACCAACATATAAATGTGTTCCTATTGTAAATATTCATACGAGAAACGTAAGTAGGTACAAATTATTTCAGGAGAATTTTCTGTTTTCATCTCTGATAGTCATATTGACCTGTTCTAACCTAGTCGTAAAAATTACACTTTCACATTCATAAATATGTACTTAAATGTATGAACAGTTGATGAAATGTCTATTTCCTAAAATGCCAATCTCTTCGTCGACCTTAGCATTCTTTTTGGTGTGGAACTGATTAATTAAGCAATAAATTTGCATGATGACTATGTACATTAACTCATTTAATGTGGCGAACTGGTAATCAGATTGTCAAGACCTTTCTTTATTTATAGGGAGAGGTCTTGGAATCCCAAGATTATATGCATTGCTTTTGCATTCGAAATCACCGTTTTAATGGCTTTACTGCAAGTGGTTTATTAGTAACGCAAATTAGATCTATTAAATCAAACCTAAGTAATTTATGATAATTGTACGGAGCTCGAGTCCTCCTGCGGAATCTCCATAAAATTAATCGTTTATTAGGAGGGAGGAATACTGTTCACGAGGGTCGATTATTTGAGCCTAATAACAATTTAACGGCGAAAGGACCCCGATAGTCAAAAGACAATCATTTTCCTAAACTGGAGCGGATTGGGTAATGGACCGTGCTGAGGTTGTGAAAGGGGTGAGGTGAATTCATTTAGGGCAAGAGGATAGTAGACAGGTAGTTTCGTAATTAGGAGTCCAGAGTGGGAGGACGTACCTTAGGGATCAAAGGTTTAACAATTAGTCCTACGGAGTCCCTCAGGGAAGAACTTGGGGACCTCTCCGACCCCATTGCCCCGCAAGAGGTGAAGATACAAAGCGAAAGCTTTTCGACTCGTAATTGTGGATGTAATTAGTAATTAGGTTAGAAAGCTGATAAAGGATGTCCGACAAGGGCCTTTAGAGGCTGTGGAACAAATTAGAATTTATGTCTGGTTTACTGAAGGAATATTAGGGCTGCAGGACAATGGATGTTCCATCTGAGTGTCCTTCAAAGGAGAGTCCCGTGTTAGAGGCTAATCAATAAGGAGAGGCCTCAAGCCCCTTCGTCCCTTACAGCCCTTTCCTTTAATTACAACTGCTGCCAACTCTAATTGTCCTGTTATTACTAACTGGAGGGCGGAGGGTAGGGTGACGGAAGCACAACAACTACAGACAGCTTGTTTTACGTTTCACCTTAGCTGAGGGTACTCATAATCATTTGGTGCAGGTAGGTTGCAACAAGGTTAGTTATGAAACGTTCTCGCGTAAAAAAATATAGAGATGTTTGCATGTGCGGAAATAGTCTAAAGGTTAACCTTCAAAATTCAAAATTTAATCAAAATCATTATTCGGGCCGATATCGATCGGGGTTCTCCACTAATCGCGATATAATTTATAGGGTATTTTTATAAATTATATACCCAACACCTTCCGAGTGTGTGAAGTCGGACCAACAGAAGATGAGAAACTGACGATATGAGAAATTCACATTTGCGCGTGCGTTCACATCCTTCAAATGTGAAAATGTCATCGAAATCGGACGGAAATAAGGTTCAGTTTTAAGCATGACAAGGATTTACCCCAGAAGGCCAGGCCGACAGAAAGACATCAGGCAGAAAGACAAGGAACTGAAATTGATCAATAAGCTTTGAAACGAAAAAGCACGTGGAATTCTGAATTTTTGGGGAGAAATTTTTTTTCTTCTTTCACAAATACGAGGGTTTCCACCTTCCAACAGAGAGGAAGCAAACCTGTTATGATGAGTGAATTTTCTTAAATTTCAAAGCCATTCTAATGGCCCCAAAAACTTTGGAAAAACCACAAACCAAAAAACCACATACACACACACACACACACACACACACATATATATATATATATATATATATATATATATATATATATATATATATATATATATATATATATATATATATATATATATATATCCTCACCTATTGAGATTTAAATCCCGAAGGGATGAGTTCGTTGGCCATCACTTTTTGAGCACATTAAATGGATCAACTTTCAAAAATGTAGTAAAAAATCACCTTCAATTTTCAATGTAACGTAATACCTATCATACGATAGCTTACTGAAATTCATACGGTGCTGCTGGTGGCAGATGCGGTGAGTAACTGAAAGGTTTTTGATAGGTAGCTCATCATATCACCTCTTCTATCATACCGGAACCATACAACGCCTTATGCTTCTTAACAAACCGGTTCCGCTGTATGTTAACCTTTCCATTTTTAATTGAATTCAATTTCAATATTTGTCAATTCAACATTCACTTACAACACTAACGATACCTAATATCCCCATTAAATATCAAATTCACTTGCAACAATTTGATGTTGTCGACCACATTGCAATTATTTCCTCAGCAAGTATCAATTTTCTTGTCAATCTGCACATCCTCACTTCGTGTTAAATAGAGACTTTACAGATCTCAAACATCTGACATCAAACACGGTTGTCATACGCACCTCCGCAACAAAAAGATCCAACGTGAACTCACGGTAACTGCTCCAAAGTGCACGTCAATATAATCCGGTCATTAGAGGGATAAGTCCAAAGTGGCTGCAGTCGAAAAAAAGGAGTTGAGCGATTCAATTTCCCACCGTATTGCAAGGGGGTTCAGTTTATGTGTGTTAAGTGCCAAGGTTTAAAACATTTGGAATACAGGAGGTCCTTACTTGATAGGTCATGTTTTCAAAGGTTAAAAAAAAATAAAAAATAACAATATCAATAAAATAAAAGAAAAAAAGACACTAGACGTGACAGACATTAACAATCATGATGGTGTAAGACTAGGACGGCTCAGTCATGCAGCCTGACTAATCGAGCGAATTTTCAAAGAAAAGTTGTGGGTAACATTAAATTAGGCAATTAAATTTTGATCACTGAGGCCAACCATGTTTTAAATAAAACTAAATGGACGACCGTGCCACGAGATCGCAAAGAAAATTTTGTAACATGCAGCCAAACTCAAAAATTTGAACAATAATTAACGGAATTTTCTCCCGAAAATCGATTTTTTTCACTTATTTATGAATCTTAGAGATCTGAGAGTGGTCGCAATCGTCTCAGCGCTAAATAATTCTTTGACTACGACACCCCACATGCCCTATTGTCAAAATGTGGTCAATTATGGGCACTATTCACCTAAAAGTTATTCTCACTGATTATTAATCCTAGAGATCTGGGAGTGGTTATATTTGACTCAGAACAGAAATACTTCGACTGTGACACTTCACATGCCCGTTTGCCAAGAAAAACCGATTTTTTAGCATTTTTTGGGTCATTAAATAGTAAATTTAAGCCTGAAATGATTTCTTTTGCCAAGACGCATTTTTCTGCGTTGGAAAGAATTTATTATGCCGTTTTTAAAGGGAGTTATCATCTGGAAATACACTATACATATATACGACGTTAAAATCAAGGAATGTGTTTTTTGATGTATGAAACGGATTTGCAGGAGGTCCCCGACCTTTCAAACTCACTTTTAGAATTTGAAGCCATCTAAATAGCTCATTTTTCTTTGAAAATTCTCTGAAAAATACGAGTGGACATTTATATTTTGGAGGCATATTTCTTCTTCATCATCATAAACTGATCACAATGATTTTGTTTCCTGAAGAGACTCCAAAGCAAAATCAATCAGGAATTTTAATGTTACACATGAATATATGTATAAACTACCTAGTAGGTATGTAGGTATTACGTACCCATATAAGTCAATCAACTAAATGGTGTGGCCATAGATTCAAGAAAATTAGGCGCCACATCGACCTGCTCCACTTTTATTTCACTTCCAAATTTTAATCTCCATACCGAATGTTCCACTTAGGTTTTTCGAACACAAGTTCCAGGGCGATAAGGTCCGTCGGAAGCCAAGTATCCCACTTTATCGCGGGAAATCCAATTTCCCGTTCCCCGCCCGCCGCGGCCCCTCCATCAAGCTTTGTTAATAACTAAAGGTTTCCCCCTCTTCGCTTCTCTGACGAATCACAAACTCAAAACAGTATCCAATATCGCAAGTTGCCCAAATCAAGCAATTACTTTAAAAGGGTTGCCTTGGCGAACCGTGCATTAAACAACACGTAATCGAGTAATGGCCGCGGCTCCCGCGTCTGATGTTTCGAAGGGGTGAATTTCGCCCCTTCGCCCTCTTCTGCTGACGTCGGGAATGAAATTTAGTCCCATGAGCCCGCCATTCCAAATGCTTATAAACGTATACCCCACTCCATCCCTTCCCTTTCCTTCTCTCCTTTCATTCCATTCCCATCCATTTCCTATTCTTGACAAGTGAACGCCATCTTCGCTTGACGTAAAACGTTTTTAATCCTCTCTAGGTATTTTCGGGAATCCACGACGTGAGGTCACATACCGAACGGATACTGAATGATTTATGTCTACAAGATATGTTATCTACAGTTAGTAAATCAATAAATTTATGCCTATCTGTCATTATGACGAATGACAATTTTCTAGAATTAGTGGTCAGGTAACTTCTACAAAAAATAATCAATTTCGGAAAAGTACTATAGGAACGAATTTTTCAGGGGTGAAGCGGTCTCTGAGACGTCCCTTATGATCAATTTGCTGTACCCGCTCGCTTCATTCACTATTCCTAACACATGTATGGTATTGCAGCTTTTGGGAAAAAGGGAAAGAGAGAGATAGAGAGGGGGGGAAGAAAAGAGGTGGGATTTCTCGTTCAAGTTTCCAGGAGGTAGCGTTATGTCGTTGTAGGGAAAATCTATATAAACTAGCCCCAGAAACTTCTTCAATGATAAAAAAAAGGTCCTGGACTTTTTTAAATTATCCTTTCGTTTGGAAAGCTTGGTTTTTTGGCGAAAGAACGGATTTTTGTCCCTATGCTAAGGAGAGTTACCGTTTGGAATGTTATATATATATATATATATATATATATAAAAGTATATGTGTGTGTGTGTGTTTAGGCAACATATCGATCGAGTTATCACCACTGACTCTCCTTGCTAGGGCATCAGCACACTCGTTGCCATGAATACCCTCATGGGGGGCTTGGCACCCACATGAAAATAGTGGTTGAGCCCGATGCTGTAGCTCGGTGTAGCGATACACGTAGGCTTTGTATTAGAATATGTGTCCCTAATCGCCTCGATGGTACTTAGTGAGTCGCTACAGATCACATAATTCCCAACTCCCAACAATTGGCTGAGTCGAATAGCCAGTGTCACTGCCCACAGTTCTGCTATGGACACTACTATGAACGCTACTCAGTTGTCCCAATCACTTTCAAAGAAGCTCCATTTCAAATACCTACTTCTTAGGTTGAATAGGACAGAAATTATCTCGCTCTAGCTAGGTAAATTGCTTTTTCTCGTTGCCTCACCTTAATTTTACGACTATTCATTTATTCTTAGTGCCTACTTAATTCGCTTCTTTTTCTAAAGAGTACACAGCCTATCGTTTTCAAGTTGATATATTGAGCGAGTAAGTATAACTACAATACATTGTGACAAATGTATAGCTTAGATTTATTATAGGCAAGTTTATAATATTCTCGAAACGATTACATGTAAATTTCCCCTTGGAGAATGAATCAACGGTGGTTTTTGCGAATAAACAAATACAGCATAAAGCTTCAGTCATACAGAATTTATCATGATCGAATTTTCGTAATTATGCTCATTATACATTTTGTGCCAAAAATTGTTTCGAAATTTGAGCACCATATGCGTCCAGATATTGTTAGCAATTGAATGATATTTTTAAAAACTATCTCTAAATAAAATTTGTATGCGCATGCGAATTTTAGATTTTAAAACTACAGTTGAATTCAGAGGTTTGATCGATTTTCGTAGTTGGTAATTCAACTAAAATTTTCAGCCTAATTCTGAGCGAAAAGTTTTGTGTGTGCTAGTTTTTACTTGATGAAATTATTCAATATTTATTATTCCGCTTGAAAAAATAAAAATAAATGAATAGGTACATTGATCGATTCTAAGACAGTTTAGGTTACTTTTATTGATTTGAGTAGATCTCCTTAATCGTCGAGCGATGCTTTTTCTATTAAGCCGCGTATAAAGAACACAATATTTTCGTAGCTGAGGTCTCCCGGGTTAATACTGTGAGATAACGACTCGACCATTAGTGGTACTCGCGAGATTACGTTCGGTTGAGGGCAATAATCAGTCCAGAGTGGGTACGCGATGGTGGAATGAGGTTTTTGCGCAGTCCGGGGAAGATGGAGGGCGAACATTAAAAGCAGCTGTTAAAAGGTTCGGTTTCTAATCAGACTCACGTCTTCCGAAAAGGAAATGGCAATAATTAAGGTGTATAGGAACAGCAGAGGCCACATCCTCTCGCCGTTGGGTTGGGAAACGTAATGATTGAAAATCGACCCTTATTTGGCACCCAATTATGGAAATACTGATTAGACTCGACCTACCTCAGGACTTCTCAACATCTTCTTCCTTTCAATTATGGCAGCTGTGAAGGGGGTTCTCTTAGAAATTGTACTATTACAAATTTAGGTTCAATTCAATCATACCCTCACTAACCTGATAGCTAACTGCAATAGGTAACTTTCACACAAACCAGCTCTAAGAAAGTGCCAGGCGCATAAACAGACAAACACACATCTTAACTGGAAATATATAAATAATATTTGACGATAATTTAAAATTAAAATTTCATGTTGCGTAAATGCGTAAAATTGTGTAAAAATTCTATATTGATAGGGTTGTCCGTTCCTTTTTTAGAGGGTTCCTTTCTTGATTGGCTTCGTCAATAGAGGACCGACCTTTTTGAATTAATCCAGGGGGGGGGGGGGGGGGGGGGGGTAGGACAGTCCATGCATCAGACGATTGTAAGACTGAAACCGTGAAAAACCATAGGTGTATGTCTGCATGTGTGACAAATTTTGCCGACGCTGCCCACGCCACAATAATTCTTGACCGATTTTCGAGGTTCTTTCTGGGTATGATCCCAGTTTTAATCTAGTTGTGCGACAAACCTCGAAAAATCTTGAATTTCATGACGGAAGCATAAATGGAGAGGGTGAGTAAAAATTGTCGACCTTACCCAGGTTACAATTCTCTACCGATTTTCGTGGTTTTTATTTTGCTTGATTTCAGTTTTAGTCTAGTTGTGCAATAAACCTTGGGGATTCGGAATTTGCTGACTAAAGGAATGGTAGAGGAGGTAATTACCCTTTCTTTCAAGCTCTGCTCAAGCTACAATTTTGGACCAATATTTGGGAGTCTTCTTTTTTTAATTAAGAATTCTGTTTGGGTTTTTTTCTGGATCATCCAATTCTATTAAAGAGGGTGGTGAATGGGTGGTTGAGAGTGATAAATCGTGATATTTTCACTATTCGCATCTGATTTCTGATGTTTTTTTTTTTTTTTTTTTTTTTTTGTGGACTAGACATGTCTAGTTTTTTTACACATAGTCTGTAGACTAAGTCTAAAAAACGTCTAGTCTGTAGACCATGTATACAGTATTAAAATTACGGTACTTTCTGGTATACTCCAGCCACCTGAAATATAGATTAGTTGGACAAATAGGTACGTCAGGATGATGTTTATAGTTTGGTGGTTTAGATGCTCGCAAGCTCGTATTTCAATAGTAATAAAAAATATAAACCAATGTTTTCAGTAAAATATATATTCGCTGAACAAATAGATCTGAATCGCATTAAAAAATATGTTTAGCAGGCGTAAATCCGAATCTGAGGTGGCTGGTGTATAATAACATAAAAGTACCAAAAAAGCAATATACTTACACTCATAAATCGCACTCATCTATCGGTTCAAACTGTTGTCCTCTGGAAACTATATTCCAGTCGATTTTGATTTATCACTGTAGTTAGGCAATATAATTTTTTCATTCAATTCAAGTTCATCACTTTTTTTTTTTTTTTTTTTTTTTTTTTTTTTTACTGAAGGTAGGAAAGTTTTGTGTTCGTGTTTGAAGTCGTAAACGTTGTTGTCCTCCAAAATCAAAATTTCCACTTTATTTTTGCGTTTCAGAGCTTGCTGATCAATTTTGGTTCCGTGCCTGTCTGTCTGCTGTCCGTCTGTCTATGTTAATTCCTTGTCACACCCAAAACTATACCGAATTTCAGTTCGATTCCGATGAAATTTTAAGGATTGTGTGGATTAGATCCTGAACGATCCCCTATAATTTTCATTACCGTCGAATCAACAGTAGCTAGTGCGCATGCGGAAACGTGAATTTCTCACAACGTCGATTTCTCATCATCTGTTGGTCCGATTTTGTACAAACTCGGTAGGTAATTTGGTTTATGTTCCAGAAAAATGTCCTATAAATTATATTGTGATTGGTAGAGTAATAATCTATGATTGGTAGAGTAATAAACTGATATCAATTTACACAAGCGAAACTCCGATTCTAATGGAACGATTTTGGTGAAATTTTCAGGGATCGTGCGGAGTAGCTCCTAGACCTTCCCCATTAAATTTAATTACCGTTGGATTAATAGTAGTCTGTGCGCATGCGCAAACGTTAATTTTTTATAACGTCGACTTATCAATCATTTCAATTAATTCTACACGTCCATGTTACAATATGTGAAGAAGCTATACTGCCCACCTAACTAGGCAGACTGTTTTTTTTTAAGTTTAATTTTGCACTTGAATACTTTAAAGGCATTTCTTACTTGTTTTTTATGCAGAGGTAATAGGTAGATCCAACTTATCTCTTGCAATATCATTAACATTAATTTAAAAACCTTCTCCTTCCCTCATATTTTCTATACCCCAATACTATCCTCACAACATATACTTATATTTCCAAATCGGGGTGGATTCTCGCATAGAGCGAATATATTGAGATCTTAGCTAAACTGGTTTGTTCCATACCACAACAAATATAACATGGATAGGCAACTAATTAAAGATAATAATAAATATAATTGATATCTATATGATTGCAAGCCACGAATTTCTGTAATGGTTGCGAAATCATCGTATTTAAAACATTAACTATTTAAATATGATCTGATATAAAAATATGAAATAGAGAACCTATGTGTACGAATTTTCGTTGTTTCCATAGCTAAGTTTTTCTGAAATTCTAATGCCCAATCATGCTGCGATAAGGTCAGCAAATCATTCAATACCTCATTAGTCATTAGTAACTATTTCGTTAAGAAACTAGAAATGAATAACAGTGCAAACCGCAAGCAAAAACACCTACACAATGAGAAAATCATAGTGGTAATAAATGGAAGTTGAAAGTATGATGTGTAGAATGATACTACCGAAAATAAACTTTACTAAAGCAATGTGCAGCTAAAAAGCTAAAAATAAAGAAGCAAAATAAGGGTAAAAGAAACGAAGGAGACAAAAATTAATTAAACACATATATTTTAAGTAGATATGGAACAATTTGTACAATTTTTTGTTGCTTTGATTATAAATTATTTTTACAAAATGATACAACAAAAACAGAAACAAAAAAAGACTTATGAATCTACCCATAATTGCTTTGTGAATAGTACTTTACAGTATGTACAGTGTTGTATGATACGAAAAATTAGGTTTTAATATTTTACAATAACAAGAGAAAAAAAAAATTTGCAAGTGTCAAAACGTAGCTTAATTTGTACATTTACACCCAAGTATTCGATTGTAACATTTCATACAGATTTCATACGAATGACCAACTATGTATGAATACAAACGAACAACGATACTGACATAAAAATAATACGATGAGAGCCTTGCGTATTAACTAGGGACGGATTATCGACTCAAAAAGGTGTTAAGTAACAATATAAATTTTATACAAACGTATCAACAAAAGAGGGAGAAAATTAGGTACTTCAACTAAGTGTAATTGGACACCGTATCATAAACAAAAAATCACAATAAGCCAACAATTGGAGAGCGAAACAAAGGTTTTTACTAAGAAATGAGGATGTAGGGGTCGGAGAAATTTTGAAGTGAGGCACAGTGAATTTCAAGAACGCGTAGTAGTAAATTTGTAAGGAAGATCGTAACGTTGATGTTGCTTGAAAAGTAAGAGAACGGGCGGTAAGCGGAATATAGAATTCAGACTTGATTATGGTATGAAATAGATGGCTATTAGCATGGCGATGAGAAAAATCACAAGCGTTCTAGTGCTACAAACTTGCACGATGATAAAACTATGAAATAACTAAAGGTATGGTAATTCTACATGAGTAGTGATATCTCATCGTCAAAATTAGAGACTAGTTTTCATGCAGGCAAGCATTGACTATAAATTCGAATGCGTTGTATGCTACGACAGTATGGGACTTGAATAAGTATAGATAAGAAATTATCAATAACAGCAGTGATGGAGAATGTGACATACTTTAACGTCAGAATATTCTTTAAAAAATATGAGGATTGATATCCCTAAGCAACGAAAAGGCAAATGATAAGACAATTACACTAAAATAAATACAAGAAGCAAGATGAGATCTAGATTTAGTTCACATGCCTCACATTGGTATTCTGATGTTGATAATCAATCTTTGAATTTAATTTTCCATTTTTCACGGGCCAACAATAATCATTTCTCGCAACCGAAGAAGCGTTAGGGGATAAATAACTGAAAACATCATACACAAAATAATGAAGAGCTAACATCCATGAAACAATGCAAGTGCGTTATTGACAAAATTTTTTGGTGCGAAGGGGATTGATCGAAAATCTCTATCCATTTCCCAGGTTTGAGAAGGAGACTAAGGTGATTTTAGGTGTTTCATACCGACTTCGATCGTGATGGTAATTCATAAATTCAATAATCATGTTACAAGCGAAGGTGCCGGTATCTTTCGAAACTTCGCAACATAGGTGGGAATGAAAAATGGTTTAATATACTTCACGAGAGCACATCAAGACCTACTAGAAATACATTAAATATCGGAGTTAAAGGCATGGAGCTTCCTTTAACTTGTCCATGCGACAACAATCAAACCCATTTCGTGACGCCTAGTCATGCGTCAGTCATTTCAATTTTAATAACGAATTTATTGCAAAATTCCCTAACATTAAAAGGCTTAAACTACAGGAGAGACGATAATGTTATTGCTAATGAATTGGGATAATCCGTATTTACAAAGGTTTCGAACAAACTATACCCGTTGTGCGAACGATAATCTTGGTAGTCACAATAGCACCCTGGGGCCAAACGAGTGAAGTCAACGCGTTTGCTATACACCAACTAAAAATCGAAATATTCACAAGTTTTACAAAATGTACAATAAGTTGTGCTGAGAATGAAAAATAAAAACCTTGAGCATCTAACAGGATCATGTTCCGATACTGTAAATATTATCAAAAGTTCTTTTAAATACGATTGTACATAAGTAGTTAGGTAATTCCGAAATTGATAAGTGACCTGATCTATTGACGTAGTTCACAGCACCGAAAAATGAGCATGATTCTTGATAAACCCATTAGAACAGACAAACAGACATTTGAAGCGCTCAGAAACTCACATGGAACGAAAAAGAATATCAAAATTAATTTATAGTGAATAACGAGAATGAACTTGCAAAAAGGTTCAGCAGCGTGATCCACATGCTTTCTCGTTGAAGACTAGTGGATTCAGTAATTCAAAATATCTAAGTTGTTCGAAATCTTAGTCATCTTGAGGAAGTCTACAATTCACCAGGGTTACTGGTGATTTTTCAATGCAAAAATTTTTGATATAAAACATACTTATCTAATATGAATCGTATCTTCATTCCGCCAAAATAAGATAAATTCCCAGTTGTTGCTAAGCAACCAATAAGATGGCAATGCGCCTTCTTCCAATGCGTGAAGTTTCCAATTCAGTAGTACAGGACAGCGAATTGAGAAGGTGAATTGCAGCTATATATCGACGTTACCTTGTTGATGGATTCTCAATCAACGTTTCAAAGCATGAAGAGGAATTATTACAGATGGTTGAATTCCAGGTGAATAGGGAATTCAGGGTTTTTATTAGTGGAAGATGTAGAGAACAAAAACGCGTTTGTGTATATAGCTTTTCCATGAGATCTTCATCATACTCTGTAATATGCACCCCTTGATTAGAAACAATATCTAATCGTTGGCAGAGGAAATTGAGAAAATAAGTTGTACCAAGAATTCTGTCAATATCTATCTTTTGGAGTTTGTCAAACATACTCGTAATACCTGAGAATGACCTAGAGGGTGTCTCGAATCTTTATCCCAGAAGAAGTGAAGAGTCAAGGGTTCCCATTAACAGGTGGTGCAGGGAATGGTTGTATGTTTGCTTAAATTTCTTTCTATGTGAGCTCCATTGCATAGTAGGGTTCAGAAAGAATGTTATTAGAAGGAATAAGTGATAGCTTGGAGAAAGTTTATGAGATTAGCTGTAGCTAATTCTGTCGACATTTATTTCTTGGATGTTGTCAATCATTCTCGTAATTCCTGAGCATTACTTAGTGGATGGCACGATTCTTTCTCCCAAGAAGATGGGAAGAGTCAAGGGTTTCCATTAACCGATGTGATTGTATGTTTGTTAAAAAAATTTTCCGTGTGAGCTTCATTGCATACTAGGGTTCAGATAGTATTTAGTATGATATTAAAAGGAAAAAATGATAGTTTAGGAAATTGTATAAGATAAATTGTAGCTATGCTTCTGTCAATATTTGTTTCTTGGACATTGTCAATCAACCAACTAGAGCAAGAGCGAGAGGGTTCCCGAGGGGTGGCTCGCCTCCTTCTCCCTGGAAAATGAGAGCCGAGGGTGAAAGGGTTCCATAGGCTACTGCTACAGGGGGATGCTTGACATTACCGTGTGCTCAGTCCCGGCTCCTCCGAGGTCGTCCGACTTTCCCCTTGCGGACGCCGGTCGCCGGCGACGAGTTGGCCGCCCCGGTCGCTGACGGTCCCGAATTGCCCTTGACGAGCTTGTGCCAGTCCTGTTCGCAGACGAGGGAGCCGCCGACGAGGTAGTAGCGGTCACCAGGGACCAGCTGCCCCCCGCACTTAGAGCAGGTGAAGCACTTGAGGTGGAAAACGTGGTGCTGGGGGCCGGAGCCCGAGGACGCCCGCATTACGAACTCACTGGCCGGGATCGTCTGTCCGCACGCTGAACAGGCGCCCGTGCTACCGAACAGCCTGTAACAAACCAAAAACATTCCACATTATTGCTACGTCAGAAGTATTAACAAACTAGTAAAATTTAGTAGTTTCAGCAACAATACAAAAGGTCTTTTCCTTATCTACCTATAGTGATACAAATTATATCAACATCGGTAATAATGCAGTTGTGCGCAAATCCGCTGAAAAACGGTCTAGTTGTGCGCAGGATACGAAAAGTGTCATTGTGTCCCAATGAAGCGATATTTAAAAGTCTTATTTGAGTTACTCAACTTTTATTAGTTCTGAGATATGATTTTGATATTTACATAACTCGAATTGCTTGTTACTAATAAAAAGTTGAGTTCTTAATGAGAATTCAAACTTGCATTATTAGTTCTAAAAATACGGAAAGAAAACAAGTAGGAATAATTTGTCAAAAAAGAGGACGAGACAAAGTTGGTAGCAGAACGTGGTTAAAAAAAATGGTAGCGGAGCATGGGTTTAAGCGAAATTCGAAACTGTTTTTGGAACGGGTCCATTGAGGGCAAAAATAACAGGTAGAGTAAGAGGGACGAAAATGAATACAGCACTATCATTTAAGGACTCGTGCAAGTCAGTGTATTACTTTCATACATGTATTTTATCTTTTTCGTATTTCAAGGTTTGCTTCTTTTTCTCTTCTGCTTCTATCCTTGCTCGCTCCTTCATATCTTCTTCATCTTTCAAGGCTTGCCTCTCTCTCTCTTCTGCTTCTATCCGTGCTACTGGCGGCTGATTCACTGGCGTCATCGTCTTCCTCCGTACTCTTGTCGTTAGCGTCGTCGTCTCCCCCATCTTCGTCGTTGGCAGCATCGTCATCTCCCTCGTCTTCGTCGTTGGCAGCATCGTCACTTCCTTCGTCTTCTCTACATCTTACTTCGTCTACCCGAGAGCTATAAACTCATGTTTAACCGTTTACAGAGAAGTCTGATCTCGAAGAAATTAAGATTATAGACCTTATGGTTTGAGGATGAGGAACCATTCTTTCCCAATTCTCCTTGGAGTCTATAAAAATTTTGACTCACACCCTTGACTTAGTCCATCAGATTGCGCAACAAACATTGAGAGCCTCTACACGTATGACGCGAAACCATCTATATTCACCCCAAGTCATCCAATATTGGATGAATCCTAGAAGACTAGTCATTTCCACCACACCTTATGAAGAATCGAAAAAAAATGACGATATCACCGACCTACCGACGTATACTGCAACATAGATCAAAGAAACGGACTTTGTGGCATCCTCTGTCTCTAGGCAAACCACTTCATAGTGGCGAGGGCCATCTTAACGATGTTTCATCATCAAGTAATTCACTTTTGTAGTTTGTTTTTATTGATTGTTATGTCCATGTTTAGTATTATTATTTGTACCTTTCTTCTGTGTTGGTAATGGCAACTTTCTTCAAGAATAAAAAGGAACTTATTTCACCTTTCCGGTACTGTGTTATATTAGGTATCCTTAATTGTATTTTTTCTTCGTACATGGGCTACAAGTACTTAGGTTTTTTTGAGTGGAGGTAGTTATTTAGAATCTCCGTTTAGGTATTTAATACAATTATTATGATATATACATGTATATATTAGCGTTTAGAATGCGAGAAAGCTATGTGCCAGACCCAACATGACAGATGTTTTCCAACAAAATTGAACGGTTCCACGGTAGGTATAGATCATTCGATATTATAAGTGATACCATTTGGAATAGAATACCCGTTTAATTAATAATGGGACTATGTCTTTGTAGGAGAAACTCCGATTCTCGGTCGAGATTTCCATCTATTCCCCAGTAACTATTTGACTCCAATACCCTCGCCTAATTGCGAGTTCCAGCTGTAACGCAGACTTTTCTCACAGCAAACTCCCTGAAATTCAAGGCAAACAATACGACGAAATCATTAGTTAGCGTCCAGGTTAGCATAGGATCACCTACCCCGGGCATTAACTCCAACAAAAAGGGATCATTATTATCGACAGGACGAGAAAGTGTAATGAGACGCGGAAACTGGCCAGAGGCAACCCCTCCCCCCACCACCGCCAACCCACCTCCCCCCAGTACCCCTCCATCCACCAAACCCTTAGGTTCTCTAATTAGCTACCTGATTGGGCTAACCACGCTTGATCAACAATATTAATTAAATTAAAACCCCCTCCACCTTACTCCCTCATTAAAGTCGCCTCTTTGCTCCGAAACTTTATTAGCCCCTAACGCAAACATACTTCGCCCTTTGCAGCCCTTCTCCTTTTCAGTTCTCTGCACTACGAGCTCATTCTACTCTTTATTTTATTTTTTCGTTTTTAATAGGAACTAATGAAGCGAGAAATTTTTTAAATAGCTTTTATGCTCTCGCGTTTGTTTCTCCGAGATTTTGCTTCCGAGTCTAGAAAAACAGAGGTATCGGTGCACCTACGAGTACATATGTCGCAGAAGCATTGTTTACACTTGTAAAATTATGTTTTCTAAAATCGAAATTTCTAATCGTATTTTGCGTTGTAAACAATTTTAAACAACTTTCTGTCTGTGTATTCGTATATATAAGGTGTCACAAACGTAATCCCCCCTTTTTTCCACAATTTTTGAGATATCGAAGTGAAACTTGCACAGTGTTTTTGGAGTGACTAATACTAAATTTTAAGAAAAAAAAAAAAGGATTTTGGACTACCCAAAGGGTTGTATGAGTTATATGGATTTTTGTTCCATTTTCTGACGAATGAAACCTTATTTAAAGAATGTTAGTGCTCCCTACGATGGTGAGGCCACGAAATTCAAATAAAATCGCGCTTCTCCATAGTTTATCAGCTCTGATCCGGGGTTGGAATAAGATAGATCTTCAAAATGAGGTGTAACTCGGCAAAAACTGGAAATGAAATATTCCCAGGTACCCAATAACTCCCCCACTCCCCAGTTAAGTCCGAAAACTTATGTATTTTTTTCTGATTTTTTGTTTAAAATTTAGAGTCAGCCTCCCTAAAAATGCTTTAAAAAGGTTTCTCTTCGATATCTTGAAAATTGTGGGAAAAAGTTAGGCCTGGAAGGGTTATTTTTGGATAACCCTATATATATGTATGTGTGTGTGTGCGTGTGTGTTGCTGGGTTAGGGTAACTGTTGGTGTTTTTATCTATCAGAGCTCCTTCATATTTCTACCCAAGTCAAGGTCATACGTCCCCGTCGTGAAACTCGGGCACCCTCTGGGTGAAGAGGGTGGCAAAAAGACTCGATGGCGATTAGGGAGGGAGGCTAATGTCAACGAGTCTCCTGTTCCTTTTAACGTGTCTCCCCGTTATGGAAGTTAACAACGCCGAGCCTCATAACCCCCCGCTGGCCCATTGGCACGCAGGGTTCTGAGGGAGATGTCATCCTACTCACAGAAACCCGTGAGGGCTTGCAGATTGCTCTCAACGCCTTTGCAGAGCAGCTAGCCAGGTGTGGTTCGGTGGTTAACCCAGATAAATGTGGATCAGTCTTCTAAGCCCTGTCGGGTCGACATCATCAGGTGAAGGTAGTGGGTGAGGGGTGCTTCGTCATAGGACAGTCACCCATCCCCACCCCATCCGTGCTGGAGGCTTGAGTTATAAGTTTGCTATGCTATGCACTCTTGGCTAGTCGTCCCACCTGGTGTCCCAAGTGCCTATATTCACGCACTGGTCAAGGCCAGTGGGCTCATTATAGTCTCTCTCCCAGAAAGCATCCCATCTTTATGCCGCCAGCGCCTGCTCCCCCTTACGGAATCGAGCTGGAAGGTCGCCCGCACTGCTGCTGACCAGGACTTTGTCAGGCAGCAGTTATTGGGGTGAGACTGAACAACACCAACTGTTCAAAAACCCAGTTCAACTGCTGAGTTCACTGCTGTGCTGCATTAGTCAGTAGATGGTAAAGGACTCTGACAGTGGTCTGAATCCCCCATTCCTTCCCAATGGGTTAAATGGGCTTCAGAGAGCATTGGGGCCCGCAACTATCGCCATTTCCATGCCGTCCGGGTGGCCACATTAGCCTTTTGGACAGTCACGGGACAGTGGACACCCTCTGCCGTGCCTATCGGGGTAAAAATGAGAATCTTTATCATGTGGTGCAGTAGTGCCCAAGTACTCATGGTGGCCACATTCTACGTTACGATGCGATTGCCAAGCAGATAACAGGCACTTTGTCATCCAGCGGTTGAAAGGGAGAGAAAGGGAGAGAGAGGGAGATACTATATCACATGCCAAATTAGTGAGGCCAGTCCAGATTGTCAGTGGTAGCGTGGACAGAGCAGCCTGGCAGGCTAAAATAAATAAGTATGACAGAAATGATCTGCGGCAAGCGATTTCCGAGCTAAAAGGAGTTGCGACAGTAAACATCAAGGTCACAGCTGCGATCCTGTCATGCCGCAGGGTGTGGTGCAGGAAAAGCGCCACGGAGTTGCTCGAGTTGGGCATCTCGGCGGGAGTACTCAATGGTATCATCACCGACGTCCTGAGGAATTCTTACATGAACTGGTGGTCATTTTATAAGGGCACTTCCTTTCATCCCATTCTGCCTCCTCATCCTGCAACTTCCCTTATCCCTATTGCCTGCATCGGGTAAACCTGGGCGTCCTACCCACTCCGTTATTTTATCTGTTTATTTTTCAATTTAAAGGTGTGCCACCTCCGCCTTTGAGGGGAGTTTTGAGGAAAAAAATATAAAAAATGTGTGTGTGTGTGTGTGTGTGTGTGTGTGTGTGTGTGTGTGTGTGTGTGTGTGTGTGTGTGTGCGTGCGTGTGTGTGTGTGTGTGTGTGCGTGTGTGTAGTTAGGGTGTAGATAGTCCCCTTTCAATTTCATTGTTCTCAAATCAATACATCACTCTGCTCATGTGCAAATATAAATAACATCAATTATTATTTTGTTAGGCCCAATATTGTCCGACCTTCGACGGTAGTCGGGAGAACACCCCTATCAATCTCAACACGATTGTATTATTAGTAGCTGCAACGCATGCGCGAATGTAAAATTCTTGCATCAGATTCAATTATGATAGTTTTTATCCGATTTCTATGAAATTTGCAGGGATCGTACGGTTTAAGCTGTAGATGATCCCAAACAAACTTCATGAAGCCGACCCATCAGTAGCTTTTGCGCATGCGCTAATCTAACATCTATAAAGCACCATTTTTTTCATTGCTTAATAGCCAGATTTTGACGTTTTACGCATCAAATTGTGATTTACTAATTGCTCCAACCAGGGGAACCCTCTATGGAATATTTTAGGATTATTTAAAATATTTCAACAATCTATATACCTATTCATGTTACGGAAATGAGAAAACTATGGTAACTATGCCCTAATCTCAACTTAGCTGACACTTGTTTTTTTGTCTCGCTCAGAATGTTTTACGCTCAGTTGTAAATCATTTGGACGTATTTATTTTTTCGGAAAGAGTCATTGTGGTTTTGGAGACCCTTAAAGGAGTTTTCAACTTTGAGAATGCCGGTAGTAAAAGAGGTATCCGTTGTTCCCCGACGGTAACATAAAACTGACAGCCTGGTCTGTCATACAGATTTTAACAAAAGAACAAAAAATAAATAATTTGTGACAAATGCTCCACGAGGGTAGTAAGGCTAGTGACGTTGGTTTTATGAGTCAGCTCAATACCATGGAACAAGAGGTCTTGAGAATTAAAAAACAAACTTTCCCAATTCACGAACGAATCGATGGGCTCAGAAAAAGACAATGCTGTTTATAATTTATATTTTCAATAATGAATTTTAATCAATCTTGAGGAAAAAGGTCTGCCTAGTTCAGTGGGCAGTATACCTTCCTCACGTGTTGTAACATGGTCGTATAGAATTAGTTAAAAAAATAATTAGGTACGGGTAAAAAGTATTGAAAGCAAAATACAACTGTAATATAGGCATGCGAATACCGTACTATCAATCCGGCATTTACCATCTAAGGATATATTTAGAGTGATGAAGTTGGTAGAAAATTGTCTAGAAGTTGGGCCGCACAAACCTTGAAAATTTTATCAAAATCGATATATTAGGTAACCCTTGAGTTTAGTCTTTGTCAACCGGTTTTTAGTATAATGCATGAGCGATAGTTATAACTCAACCAATGACGATAAAATACATAGGACACCATCCTGAACATATGCAAAATCATCCTCCCCAAACTTTTTTTTAGCGAAATCGGACAAAGAAATGGATCATGAAAAATTGACGTTATATAAGAAATTAACGTTTACAGATGTGGATACGCTACTATTCATCCGATGCAGGCACTGATGACACGGGCCATTTGTCTCGGTTTTGGCAATGTCAATATACTTTAGTTTAACGCGTGCTCAATAGTTATTATTCAGCCAACTGCAATATAATTCATAGATATATTCCTGGAATATATTCTCAACTACCCCCCAAGTATAAAATTCGTTCTGCTTGGTCGATTATAAAGGTTCATTATTGAAAATAATGTGATGTCAAATTGTTTAGAACCTGGAATACTTCATGTGAAAAGAAAAATAATATTCTGCCATTCCAACAAAAATTTTGAATTTTAGCTATTTTGCAGTTTTTATCATTTTTTGTAGCACGATCATTGTTTGTATCTTATTTGAGTTCATTTTTCAGCATCATATTGTGCACACAGTTTTGAATATTCTAGTTCATAGTTTATAAATTATTTTGAGTAATATTCTGATAAAAGAAATAAATTTAACGAATTTTAGCCGATATTTGCTATTTTCAGTAATTTATTTTAACACATTTTTTGAAATTTGAACAATTTTTCGTTCAAAAAGGGCTGCCTAATGAACTCAAATTTTCATAGGAATGTTTGAAATTTAACGGAAGAACAGATGATTACACAGCTATTCTAAGGAGAGTTATCATCTGGCATGACAATCCTTATATTTTATATATCATCATATATGAGCGTTAAAACCCAGGAATCGTTTCAGAATACCTTAAAACGAATTTCTCTGGAGGACATTTTGGAAAATTTGTACTTAAAAGTTTTTGGGGTCATTGCAACAGCAATGTCCGCTCACGAGAATCTTTCATCGACAGGTAGGTACAGAACGAAGAAGTAACTTTTGAAACGAGTTGGTGACACAGAAACCTCACTACGAGGAGCCACGACAAATTAACAACATTCCTATTAATTAAAAAGAATTAAATAAACGAAACGGAAATGAAGTACTTGATAATAAGGAAAGTTCTATTTAATAGTAATTGTAACCAGGTTCATTAAAAGTTTTACATGCGAAAAGGTGGGGAGAATTTATAAGCCAGACAACTTCGTAACGAATTAGACAGGTTTTTTTCTTTACTTGAGCGACTTCACTTCACCGGACTAGGGAGAAAATCCAGAAGAGAGCCACTAACGATGGCAATAAACCAATTTAATGACACTTAAATTATTAGGAGTTATAGGCAGGTAAGTAGTTGGATCCTCCAGCCATATTTATTTATTTTCCAACAGACCATAAACCTTTCGGTTAGAAAATGTGGTGGAATAATCACAATAATTATACTTCATTCAGAATTTATTTGGTATTACGTATAATCTCACTATATAGGCATATATCCGAAATGTCACAATAGCTATATATAAATAATATAGCCCCCCCCCCTCCCCCAACCTCATCATTCTACACTTTTTAGTTAATCTTACGAATCAAAAAGTTTTACTAAGAAGTCATTCCCTGATCAGTACGTCAACTTACCTTGTAATCGTATTCCTGATACAAAATAAAACGAACTAAAACACTCGCCATGGAGGTATGAAAACATACGAGTATTTCGATCGTATTTCAATATTCATCGTATTTGAATGGAGAAAAAGGAAGTAAATGAAAAACGTTGTCTATTTCCACGCGAAAAAAAAAGTTACAATGTGAAATCGATTTTGGCGGTCATCACAGTAACCAACAAAAGTTCAGCTATTCTTAATTATTGATGATAAGCTAACCATCTCCATGTATTTAACATTTTAATTCTTTATTTCTTTCTTTACATTCTTAATTCATTTTCTACATCACATTCTCGATGTCCCTACGGATCGCATTTTCAGAATTTAACGCCGTTACTTCTCTTGTTACCGAAAAATGCACGAGTGAATTGTGGGTGTGTTATCTGATTTCGTTGCTGAACGCCTACTTTGATCTACTCTGACTTAAACAGCACTTTTTTTTGTCTGACTGTTAGTTTAAGATGCGATACAGGCCGCAATTTTGGATCTACCGACTTGAAATGTTGAGCGTTGTCTTCTTAAATACACTGAATTTGCTGTATCGTTTTTAGCGCCGATCCAATTTGACGCCAAGGCGCCAACGCTACACCATTATTCAGTTTTTTGCCCAAAACCCCTAAACTACACCTTTTTTGAGGATTTCGACCAACCAAAACCTGAAGAAAAGAAAATGTCCTACAATTTTGATCTTCGTGAGTTTTTTTTAATGGAGAAATGGTTTCCAGGCGTTCAAAGTTCCAGTTGCTTGCCTTTAATTACTAGTAAAGGAATTCAATCACGACGACAATAAAATTATTATTTAGATCCGTGTTAGTTTATTGATGGAGGGTCATCCAATATCTCCTAAATTATACCCAAGTTTTTTCAGGGTCATCAGATTACTCCCAAACCTCAACGTTTCCACAAAACATTAATACAAATCACTACTGCGTGAGACAATGTTTATTGGAACATTCACGTGTCAGCGGACTTAATTTTCTTTCGGTGGTTCCCTCCGTTTATGTATTTAAATATATTTAAATTATGTGCGTTATACTTCGTGTAATAATTATATTTATAATATACCAATGATCTGCGTAGAAAGGCTGTCAAACAGAAACGATAAACATTCCGTCATTCAGTCATTATCATGACTCGTTTTCTAGGCACTAGGTAGGCACAGCTTGTTATCAATGTTACCTTTCCGTAGAAGCCTCCGTAAATAATATTTACATAATACGTTGGACTCCACGTTTAATAATTATATAATAGACCAATTATCTGCGTAGAAGGGCTGTCGAATAGAAACAATAGACAATCCGTCAGTCAGTCATTATCATGACTGTTTTTCAGAAACTAGGTATGCAGAACTTGTTATCAATGTTACCTTTTCGTAGAAGTCTCCGTCTATTATACATATTTATTTAGGTAACAAATCATAAATATTTAGATAATGTGTCATACTCCACGTTAATAACTATATAATAACGTTCATAATTTTATAATGGACCAATGATCTCCGTTGAAGGGCTGTCAAACAGAAAATATAAACGTTCCGTCAGTCAGTCATTATCATCACTATTTTTCAGGGACTAGGTACGCAGAGCTTGTTATCCATCTCCATAGTCAACCGAAGAGACCGGGCTCACTATGCGGTATTGAAGAGGAAGGATATCCGAGGTGTAAGAGCCGTTAATTAATTGGGCGGCTGAGAGACTCACAGTTGAGGTGGTGGTGGTGTAAAGGGGAGAGGGGGATGGGTTGGAGGTGAAGGGGAGGGGTTGATGCAAAGTGGTGGGAAGGGAGGAGGGGGGTATGGTTCCCTCCAGATTTATTAATTAAAATTTCAGGTGTTGATCAACCTCGGCATCAGGTCCCTTCCTCTCCGGTGAACCCACCTTAACTTTATCGGCCATCTACGACCAATTTGTATTAATTGGTTCGACTCTATTTTTGAGAGAGCGGCGCGCTCCGGGACGAAGGCGGAGTGACAAGGGAGACCTTTTCACCGGTTTATAACCTTTCATGTGATAACACGGATTGATAAATCAATATAAACCTCAATACAATTTTTCCACTTTGAAACATCTGGACATGGTCCAATTGGGAGTAAACATGCAACCCCATGCTTTAAATTCCATCTAAGTCAAAAACTGTGACAAACAATAACATATAGGTTGAACAATAATAGCCGATAGCACATGCATGTGTAGACTATTGAAATGTGTAAACTAAGGGGATTTTAAATATAAGTATATTCAAACTATAAGTATATTTTAAATATACCTACTTACTTAATGTCTGATAGAATTGGGTGGATTGACAAACACCCCCCCCCCCCCCCTTACAAACACACAAACCGTAACAGATTTGTATACGCCACATTAGCGCAATTACATAATTTCATTCCATTCTGTGGCGTTTCATTTGTGGCATTTCCGACCTTAACTCTTGGATTTGAGAGCGCCCTTCTCGATCTTTTGATTCGGTAATTTGAGATGTATTAATCGTGCATAACTTTAAAATGGAATTCTTCATTGTCGCACATATGCGTTATTGTTTTAACGGAGCCCCCTAACTCATCTACCTTTATTGATTTAGGGTCTTGATATAGGGTCTTGCTTCGACCAAATTCGACACACATTCTTACAACTAATTAGTTTCGTCTGAACTAATATTTATGGTTTTCTCCACAATACCTTTTGAAGCTAATTGATTCATCGAGTACCTACTAAAAGATTATTATCTTCAAAATTGTTTGCTAACCAGTAGTTATCATATCTAATGGCAAATTTTCGAATACAGGTGGAGCTATCCAAGGCAACTGATTGGTATTGGAATCACTGTCCGGACAACATAGATACTCCTTCTGTTCTTCCTCGTGAATCTTACATTATTGTAAGAAAATTTGTTTCTGATTATTGTAAGAAAATTTGTTTCTGAAATAATAAATTTAGATATTAACCGATATTAGTTGACAAACCGAATTAATCTACTAACCAATATCATCCTAGGAGAAAGAACTACAAAATGTTTGTAACTTTTTGTGGCTTGGTAGCGCTTTTCTTATACAGTACCTAGTGACTGATTTTTTTTTTTTTTTTTTTTTTTTTTTTTTTTTTTTTTTTTTTTTTTTAACTCTTGTCAAAGGCAAAAGAAGGGTATACCTAAATATGAAGAGAAAAAACTAAATAAATGGTGGAAAGCACGTCCAGGTTTACCCAACGCTAGCTGTAGGGATTAACGGAAGCGGGTAACTACCGATTTTCAGGGCCATTTTGGCGGTTTTCAGGTAGATATCATTTTCTCGGTTGCTGTTCGGCCAATCTCCAAATTTTTCAGCATGTAATAATTGAATAAAATATATTCACTATAACAAAATCATTAATAATATTATAACATAAACTATAATCTATAGTTTAAACTATAGATAAACTATATCTTAAAATTTTGGGAAAAAAATATATATTTTATAAATTAATAAACCCTCCTCAAATTAGGTCTTCCTCTTCAAATAAGTTGGATTGTTTTTTGATGAGATTAGAAAAAAGGGGCTTTTTTGAACCCGATTTTATTTATTCATAAAATCGTACTACCTAAGCCAAGCCACATTTTATGAAACTATCCGACTTGTTTGAAGATTTCTTCTTCCTCTATTAGGCTAAAACAGGACCATCCTGCCACGTTGAATCATTTTTGAGAAATAGATACTTAAAGTTGGAAAAAAGTGATTTTTCAGGAGAGCCGTTATTCCAAAAAGTTCGCTTCAACTCATCGCAACTTTTGTGTCCATATGATACACAAATCGGATACATGAAAAAAATGAAGAGGAAGAATATGCGTTATATCACGCTTATCTCCTCATCATATCGCTGTTATTCTTACCTATCAGATGAAGGCTGAATCAGCTGAATTAGCTGAAGGCGAAGCAGACGAGCCATCCTAGACTCCCGGGAACTTCTAGGCCTGTTCTCAAAAATTTCATATAAACAATATATGAAGTGTTCGGATTTTAGTAACAAGGCTTCGAATGCATCCCTATTATTTCATATCATTTTTGATCGAGTATACGACATACCTAAATATCTAACGGATTCGGTTTTTACTAGTTCTTGTATAGTGCATGAAATATGAAAAATCTTTTAACATTGATGATTATGATAGACTCGAGGGGAGTTGAAGGTAAAATAAGTAGTAGTCAACACTACACCACTACTTTTAACACTACACCATAATTCATTTTCTGATAAGTAGATAGGTATGTCCCGATCTTCCATCACCCAACATATTATCTATGTGTACTTATACGCCATCTCAGATGACATTTCTAAATCCATTCTCTAAATTCATTCATTCAGGAACAAATGAAGGACCCCAAAGAGAAGGATGAGTTCTGATGACAGCACTTTTCGTGCACGAAATCCTAGGCCTTTATAAATAGCTGCGAACTTCAAAATTAGTTGTTTTGCACAGTGTGAGGATGGAACAACTTTTAATACACATTTGATTGATAAAATTCCCAACTTCGATAAAATTTGCAGACGAATATTGGTAAAAGCGGCCGAAACGCTGGAGGTTTGGTTTTCGTTGCTTAACCTTATTTATAAAAGCTCATGTGCGTGCGTGACTGTGCGTGTGTGTTGCAAGAGAGGAATTTTCTTTTGTCATTGCGTGTAATATTGCATAACAGATAGTGAGTTTTCTCTTAATTTAATTTTAAAGTTGTGGAGGAACAAACTGGAGCATATATTACCTTCGAAGGGGTAGACAGTTATAGGGCTTTTTCTTTCATACGTTCAGAGTGACAGTAGAGAAAATTCCTGTATCCCACATTTACCAGATTCCGAGAGTTGAATCATCAATTAAATTATGGAAATAACCGGAAAAGCTTCCCAGTAGGTCCCATTGAAAGTCAGTACAATAAATCTAGTGCATTTACGATCAGGCACCTCACCTTAATACATGAAGCGGAAATTAAATGATTCAATACGTTCCCGAGGGCGGGTTTGTGGTCGGTGGGTTCCACTCATCACTCGATTCAATCCCGACTGTTTGACCTCACTGATGAACTCCCCTTTAAAATTTGATTAATGAGAGGTTTTGATCCCTTGGACCCGGCCCATTTCTCCTATTCACAAAAGAGCTCCGACCCGCTCCCTGCTAATCAAGTGAATATAAAACATTTAGGCGGAGGCCCTCGTGGGAAGGGGAAAATGGTGTTTGCCTCGGAAATTAATCCTCGACGCTCGTACATGAATTAACCCCGGGTTAAAGCAAAGAGCCTTCGTAGCGATGGGGGCAAGATGGCGAATAGGTAGGTTGGAAACTCGTACTCGTACGTCGAGGTGTATCCTGGGGATGCGCTGAATAAATACTAATTATATTTGGTCTAAGGGACAAAGGGGTAGCATGACGACTTTGTACATGACGGAGGGGGTAAACTGAGGCAATTACTATCAGTCAACATACCTACAAAGAGCCCCCGCGCTGATACACTAATTAATTATTACACACACAAGATAATTAGTCTTACATGATTCAGGATACGTCGATCCTTGCCTCTTCTCGCACACTCTCCCCCTTTTCACCGTACAAACACGGCTTTTAGAGAGCTTCTAAGGGAGATTGTTATACACGGTAATGGCCTTCCGACCTAGAAGGAGATATTTAATAGGAGGTCAGTCCCTCAAACAGATTATTTTGTGTGCTTTAGCCCCCGCCCTAACTCTCCTTCTCTGTCTTCACAAGCCCTTTCCGGTGACCCCCTCGAGCGACGAAATTCCCGATGGGGCGGAGCGAATCCTTGTTAAGGATTGTTCGTCCTTTTCCCATCAATATAACGCGTGTCGTTATAATCCCAGAGCAGGCTCCGCCGTTACTTCTTCATTAATGGTGATGATATCTGGACCCCTGGCCTCCCGCCCGTGGGCGGAGACTTAGTGGTTTTTCATTAAAAGCTCGTAATTATTTAACAATCTTCCATCGAGTTCTGCCCACGAGTCCCTTTTGCCTGTTGACATCCAGCTCTGGACATATTTATGTTATTAATGCTTCGAAATAAAGCATGGGCTTTTACTGCCATAAGTTAGTTTAATTATTCTCAATAAGAAACCAATGTTCCTAAACTACGATAACACCATCTGGAACATTTAGGTTAATGTTCACATTGGGTCGATACTATTAGCGTTGATCTATGTAAAACCATAAAAGTCATATTTATTAATTGCTTCATCAGCTGGTTAACAATTTCACTTGGTGAGTGCCTCGTCTACGTCGATATCCTTGGATTCTGATATACAATTGTACTTGATACCAGCTCTTGTAAAATACGGAATGAACAGTAGAGCATAGATAATTCAATGCTCCTAGGCACTTGCGCCTACGCAGCAAGATTTAGATGATGTACAATATAGTTCGTCTAATAATTACAAGTGTTCTGCGTAGAAGGATTATCCAAAACAGGAATAGCAGCCTTCGTGTAATGCTATACAGCGTTTTTCTCTCTAGAGAATAAACAGAATGGATTATATCAAACTAATTGGTTATTCCTCAAAATACCATTAAAAAAAAAAAAAATTTGTACCTACATCGTTCTTCAATAGGTCCATATCATGTGGTACTAACTGGTAGGACAACCAATTGGCTAATGTATTTAGAATAATGACATTCACAATCAGGTTTCTTATTCTCTGAAAGTAATCAGCAGGTAGTCTAATCAAGAGGAACGTTTATTGGAGACTGGTTTTCGAGCGAGCTGAATCGGGTTCATCCTATTTCTGAACCTAAAAAGTGCTTTGCGATTCACAGTTGGGTTGACGATTCCAACATATAAACGTCCTTGGGGTACGAATGGATGTACAGCGAGTCGGGAGGGTCACTGGATTCAAAAGTAATTAAATGTTATTATTATTCAAACAGAAAAAACGAATTTTTTTAAGATAAGTAAGTATTGATTTTTTAATACAACTCTTTAATTTCTCCTTCCGGAGTTAACTGTTTTCAACAGGAATTTCTGCTAACAAGCGATTTTTTAGGCGAAATTATAAAATCTTAGGTGGTGTAGTGGAGAGATATTTTGGAGGGCAGACGGCAAACCAATGGATTATATTATCATCATTATTTTTTTAATTCGTGAAATTGATTTTGGAATCTAAGTGTCGAAACTGTTTTCTTGACAGTTTAAAAAGAATCATTATTGCAAATAGAAAGCCAAAATATTTAAACGTATGTTAAAAGGTTTAAATCATCGTTAATTTCTTATTTTTAATGGGGTGCTTGAAAATGTGGACAGATGTAGCAAGGTACTTGCAACATTCCTTTGGGAAAATGTAATCTGAAGGAATCGCAAACGCAATTAAAAGAAGGGAAAGGGATTCTTCGAGCCGAGCCTTGTATCATTAGGGTTGGAAGTAAAGTCAAACACGCACAGAACTAATTGCATGAGGACATCTTAGCGATGCATTGATTAGCGCAAGAGCAAACACCAGGCAATTACTCGGGAGGAGGACAGAAGGGGGCGCTGCCCCTCCTGCCAACATAAGTTCCCCGCAGTTCCCTCCTCAGTCCCCCTCAGGACCCATTTCTGTCCTCCTCAGTCCCTCCACTGTCCTCCTCCGACCCCCTCAGGCCCCATCTTGGTCCTCCCTTCGCCCCCATCACAACCCCTTTACCCCCCCTTCCGACGCCCACCTCCTTGTAGTAATCCTTTAAGAAACGGATGGCACCCGCCTCGCCCTCATCATCTCTCTTCCCTTCTCGGTGCTAATTAGAAAGCCCTTCTGACTTCTAGCCCTTCGTCATTACCGAAGAAACCCATCCTGTAAGGGTTGGAGAAGGGCTAGGGGCGAACGAGGTGAGGGGTTGACGGCGGGTAAAAGGGAAAGCTTTGCAACATGTTCACAGACGAGGATTCTGTATCATCTAAGAGCCAGGTAATAGCAAAATGCGTGGTGTTAGGAAAATTAGAATTTCTCCATTCTTAACAACCCATATGGATCAAATGATACTTACATTGAAGGTAAAATTAAAATACTGTAAACTAGGTGCTTCGGATGCTGTTCAATCTTAAATTGAAATATGAAAACTGCTTCAAACGATGATATTCATATGTTGGGAAAACGAATACTGATAATGATTAAATTGTTATTTAAGCGACTCGTTAAGACAATAATAGGTATACACCTGAAAAAGCAGGTATATACCCTCACAATAATGATATTGTGCCAATAATTAAAAAAAAAGATCAATAAAGAAATGAGAGGTTTGATGAAAAACTTTGGGTACGCAACTTTACGATACCAAACTGATCATGTGTTCTGTTTCCCCATTTCCCATATTTTACAGAGCCAGAGGGTACCGAAAACTCTCGATAAAAAAATTGTTAAAGGGGAATCGCACGCAATAATTGCTTTCGTATTTTATTATTATTACTGCTCTGCAAGGTTCTTCTTGATAACTGGATAAAGATGCCTAAATGTTTCGCACCTACCACCCAAAAGTAGTCAAACCTTGATTGCACAGTAAAGATTATATAGCATAGTATAGTATACATCGCATAGCATGAAATATCATATAATAATAGCATATTTAGTATGGATGTATGTATTTAAACGTGTATTAAAAATGTTAATCTTATCCAATACTGCCACCTTCTGAACGTACATAATAAGTTAGAAACTCGAAGGTTCTAAACCTATACGAGAAGGACTCACAAGAGTCTGCTGTTGATTACATTCTTAGAGGGTGAAAATACAAGAATTAATGTAAAAACGAGGTTTATTGGTTTTTTTTCTCCCTGTTTTGAAAATTGAACGATTTTGATAAAACTCACAGAAGTTACACCTTCCAGGAGTACTACTAGCTATCCCCTAACATCTAATACCCCTTAGGTTCCAAATAATATTGCAATAACTCAATTTTCAAAAAAAAAAAAAAAAAAAGTTGTGTTAAGTTAAGGCCTTGCAGCGGATTTTTTGTATTTTCTAAATACTTTTTTCAATAGGTGTGTGCCCGAAAGGGGTCAATATTAGCATAGCAAGCCCAATGCTTAAACTTTCTAGCAGCTTTCAGAGGGTAGAGAAGTAAAAACAACTCGGACGTTTCGGTCATGTTCGGTGTCTGAGGGAAGAAATCCGGAAAACGTGTGGCGCAGAGAGTGGGGCGTCGGGAAACCGATGCCAGGGCGCCGTGAGAGAGAGAGAGAGAGAGAGAGAGGATTCGAGGCACCGACAGCGTGAGAGAAAGAGAGAGCGACTGTGTGAGGGAGGTTGTTCAGAGCCAATATATCGCGCCTGATTCGGACGCTACAATTGGCAAGGGCGCCTTCAGCACACTTTGCCTAATTGCCGCCCCCACTTCCGCCGCCGCCGACCCTTGCCAGGGTGTCTCCCTTTCGCCGTCTCCCGCACTTGTCCACGAACCCCCCTCCGCCACCGCCGACCGACACCACTTGTCCACATATATCTCCGGCCCTTCCGCCCTGGAAATCCCTTTCTGCAGTTGGAACATCCTGAATCCTCGAGGATGTTGCTCTCCCGCCGCCTCCTGCACCCCCACCGCCTCCTCCGCCCCCTACAATTTCACCCCTTTTACAATCCACGTCACCTTCTCGCTCAGTGAGCGTTGTTTTTACAACGACATGTCCCTTCGGTCCCTCTGTGCACACCTTCAGTCAGTGAGTTATCCTATTCCATTTCCCCCACCCCTCTCGCCATACGTTCATATTTTCACATCTCACGAACGAAGGTTTATCAGAACTAATCAATCATTCAATGTAAAAAGTCAACATAGCAATACTCTCAATACCTTTGGTACAATGTTGAATAGGGTTCACTGTTGTTACTTTTCACATTAGTGGGTGTTACTTCTCTCATTAGAGAGAGATGTTTATTGACAAGATTATATAGTATACAAGTTTGTTTTCAAAGAAATGTTACCTAACCAATAACACAGAATAATAACAATAAAAACAAACTTCTTATTGATTCACCCCAACATAAAACGATTGTGGCTTATATAAGCCTTGAATCCGAAGTCACCAAGAGTTCTGATAATAAACTGTACCGCTCCTTACGGTATTACTAAAATTGAAATAAATTGAAATAAACGCATGGAATTTTCAAGTCCCTCAAATACATATCTGTTTCCTAACATATAGTAATTACAGTATTCTTATAATTTTCGACAAAAGAGCACTAACTCTAACAAGATTAACAGGGAAAAAAAACGCTATTATATATATATATGTATATATATATATATATATATATATATATATATATATATATATATATTTTTTTTTAATCCAACACTGGTCATTCATCTCTTGTACAATAATTTGATTAGTCAAATTTCAAAAAAATTAAGCATTCTAGAAATTAACCCATCAGCGCCCAGCGTCGCCATATGGCATCAGTAGAGGAAGCTGCCTTTGCCTGTGATTTTCTGATTTACTTTTAACTGTATTGTTTACTATTGACATGTTTCTTGTTCTGGAATGTTCTCTCAAGCATTATTGCGTTCAGTTACATTTCTATTATCACCCAGTGCAGTTCAAAGCTGTTTTGAAGTAGGGACGTTTTTGTCGACCTGGACCAACTGCGAAATTTATTGAAGTAAGTACTCATTTTATTTTATTTTTTTTTTTTTTTATATTGTTTTTCTTCTAAGATGTTCTTGAGATGTTTATTCATAAGTGGTAAAGACTTTCGTCAAGTACGTGATGCTCCTGTACCTACTCTGGAGAATTGAATTTATTCGTGCGATGCCATATGGCTTCGCTGGGCACTTGCAGGCCTATTTGTTGTTACTTCATCACTTCATAAGGTTCTTCTTCTCCGTTGAGATTGTTTAGTCTAATTAACATTTTTTCATTACAGACCCGGCTTTTCTCTTCAAGATGCCGTGGAAACTCTTTTTGCCGACCCACCTGAAGGTAACATAAATATCGACTTGTATGCCGAACCTCCTGAACCAAATGTCCTTACCGACGATGAGTCGGGAAATGAGGACGATGATATTGTGGACATTCGTCATTTGCCAGGAAAGCAATTATTAGCTACCGCCGCAATAGTGATTGGAAATCAGAGGGTTGCTGGAGCTGGTGAAGCTGACGATCACACCGAAGAACATCTAGTTGGACCATCAACATCTCCCCAGTGCAACCAAAATTCTGAAGCCTCTGACAAAAATAACGTGTGGTTACAAAATCAAATAAAAAAAAAAAAAAAAAAAGAATGTTTTCAGAAAACAGAAACAGAAATCGTTTTGGATACAGGGGTATTTTGAAAACAAATCAAATAAGATATTCCCACAGCCCGATTATTCAGAATTCCAAGGGAAAACAACAGTTTAATTATTTGAAGAGTTTTTTGATGATGAGATTTGGGAGCTTTTGTGGAGTGAAACTCAGAAGTATATGGGGCGAAAGAACGTTAGCGGTGTTCCTCCATTCACAGTTGATGAACTGAAATGCTTCATTGGGATCCTCATCGTTAGTGGGTACAATGTCCTTCCCTCGTGTCGCCACTAATGGGACCAGAAATCCGATATGCACAACGAAATGATAAGCTGTTTGGAGCATCATGTTATACGCCGGAGAAAAAACGGAAGAGATGTGCTGGTTCCAATTCCAATCACAGATCAGAACCATGTGCCAGAAATGTCAAGTAGGACTATGTATTGATTGTTTTATGCTGTTCCCCTCTAAATTGTAACTGAACTTGTAAAACGAATTGTAATTGGTGGTTCAATGTTGGCACTATTTGGCTTCAAATGTCAGTTTAAATAAACAGTTCGTAAAATCCATGAATTCGTATTTATGTGCAATCAGATCCCTGAATTTAACGGAATTAGCGTTGTAAGCCTATGTATTGACATCTCCACGTTCAATCTATCACCACGTGTCGTAAGTGCCCACCGTCGCCATATGGCACACCCGAATTACGCTAAATTGGGTAAGGTTAGAATTTTTTAAAAATTTTCCCCATGTTCCTGGGGTCAAATTGAACCATGTCTCAAATTTTCATTGAAAAATTCGAGCTTAAAGATACGGTCGCTGATGGGTTAAACTGGTCTACCAACATTTTCCTATATGCCAGAGCGTCAAATAGAAACATGTATATATTATAGAAATCACCCTCTTCAAGCAATTTAAAGACCTCTGGGCCCTCAAAATAAACAACACCGAAGTCCCGAAACCGGAATTCCAATATGATCGGACAGCGACACAATAAATGAAAAGTATTCTCATTCTCCCCCAGGTTAAACAGTAAGCATTTTGATGCACTAGTATCTCAGTTCCGAACCTTGCAATTCAGCGGGAGTTGTTCACATCGAACCTTAAGTGATAGTTTTACAATTTTCGGACTTGATGGTATTGTGAGCTCGTTGGAAAAAAAAAAAAAAAAAAAAAAAAAAAAAAAACCGTATTCATGTGACAGATCTTGGGGTGTTAAGTCCATTGATGTTGTAAGACATAATCTTCAATCGAAAACGGTTTTGAGCATCCTTGCTATCACCTTGTGCATCACCGATAATCCTCTGCTGCTATGGCTTCTTCGCCACCCTGGAGTCCGACCGAATAGCCTTCCTTCGTTTAAGGCTGAGTTCCCGAACGAAAAGGTGATGTCTTTGCCCATTATATTCTCTAAAACAGGAGTACCTTCCCGCCCATCCACCATTGGAAGGCCCTCTGTATCAGTCCGTGCAAGTGCTTGGCCGCTGAACCTAGCCCCCAACCCGACACCGAACACACTGAGACCTCGAAACCTCTATGATTAGAGATTACGCCACCCATGCAGAAGAGAGTACCCCCCTCCCCCCCCCCCCCCCCCCCCCGGTCACAGCAATGGTACCTACGCGGCGAACATACCTCAACTAGCCGGAAGATCGTGCTGAAATCGCTATATGCGTATGGATTTGTTTAAATTTATCTGTCAAAAGTTTAGATACATTTGTCAAAATTTTAACTTGATGTGCCAATACTATGTAACAAGGAGAAAAAGCAAAGGTCAAAGATGGTATCCTTGAGGTACATCTGATGTTGCTGGGGAGGGACTACCTTCTTGATTAAACCTAAAAATGTATTTGTAACGTAATGTATTTGTTTAAATTTATCCGTCAAAAGTTTAAATACATTTGTCAAAATTATAAATTGATGTGCCAATACTATGTAACAAGGAGGAAAAGCAAAGGTCAAAGATGGTATCCTTGAGGTACACCTGATGTTCCTGGGGAGGGATTACCTTCTTGATTAAACCTAAAAATAACAGTGAAATACTTTAAGGCAAAAAAAATCAATGCATAATTTCTCCAATTCATGGAAAAACATGGAATCATACATTTTTGTGTGCATTGAATTTACACATCGACATTCATCTTAATCGCAATTCCATTAACTTTAAATTATAGCATTATCATACTTCAGCACTAAAGTTATGCGTTGAATGTTAGGCGTGATGGACGTTTTCGATTGAACCCCAAAAAGAAAACTCCCTAACATGGATACTGTGAACCTGTTGGCAGTGATGGATAAACCCACTTCAATGAAAACCTGTATGTGAAATGAGCATTGATGCTATGTAGGTACATTGTTTTCGCATGTTCATCTAGATATACCCGGGCCAAATACAGATGGTAGGAAGGAAACCACGGTTTTATTTCACGAAGGAATTCGTCACAGACAAATAGGGACAAAAACAAAAACTATTTACATTCTTAATCCGTATAGGTTCCTACTTATTCATGTTAAGCTCCGATTCTTCAAAATATCGACTCCTGATCAACAGCCAGCATTTAGATCAGGTCTTTCTTTGTTCAATGAATACGTTGTGCAGTTAAATAGATTGCATAAGCCTCATGAGCATAGCAGAACTGCGATTCTAACATTTGAGCAGACCATTTCGGGAGTTTCCAAGGAATCACAACCCAACGCAACTCCGTTTGTCATATTATCGAATGGTATGAGTGCCAATTAGTTGGCTCTGAATGGTACGTTGTCGATGTAATAAGGTTATGGCTTCTCAGTGCAACCCAAAAGTCTTTCATGTGCTTCTCTGAGATTTCCCGCGAAATTACATCACTTCGCTGGAAAAGCTCCACCAGGGTGAATATTAATATTGGGAAATGTAACATGTGATATTAAAAGCTTTGAGGAGGAGAGGGCAAGGTATTAATTAAGGGTTGTTCAATATTAATGGGTAGGAAGGAGAGGGGAAGGCAAGGGGTGAGACGTGAATAAAAGATTGTGAGGAGCGAGAGGGAGAGGACGGAGGTGATAAGGGGCGGATAAATGGGGGAGGGGGAGAAAGAGCGATAAAAGAGGGAGAAATGAACAAAGACGCGAGACGGGAAAACGCGGCGATAGCAACCAGAGTGGAATGGGAAGGGGGAGTTATTACAAACCCCAAGACATGCCAATTAAATGTGTATCGATTGCCAGAGCTATGGTGGTGTGGGTGTGGAGTGGCAGTATGGTAGGAGGAGGGTGTAGGGGAGGCGCATCACCATTATAAGTAAAGCCTCTTGTGCAGAGAGCCTAGCTCTCATTAGGCGAATATTGGCAATTCCACGAGATCCTCAACTGCTTTTAATTAAGCATATTTCAGCGCCGTGTGGGTTTTGAGAAAAGAGGGGTGGAAAGGGGGTGGGAGAGGGGAGAATGACGAAGGAAGGGGTTATAAAGGACGGGAAAGGAGAACGTACCCTTCGTCCTCATAGAAGGGTTGGGGGTAGTACACCCTAACCACCCTTTCTCCGCACGAAGAGGGTTTACACCCCTCCACCCCTTGTAGAGAGGGTGTACTACCCCCAACACCCCTTGCCAACAACGACAGGGGAGGTACCACCCCCTTCAATGTCACCCCCAACCCTAACGGACCTAAAGGGAGTCTGCACGATGGGGGGGAGAGGGGTATTTTTGACGGCCCCGTGGACATGCGCCATAGCGAACAAGTTAACGAAGCGGGTAGGGGGCCCCTCGGAGTGAGTGACATTCCAATAAGCAACTCTGGAAAGCGCTAGCAATGAAGCGTGATTAATGGGTTGGCTTGGTTTAACAAGGGGGAACCTTTCTAATTACGACCAACCCTGCAATTTATTGGTTATACACACTGCCGGAGACTCATTTGCCTCCAGAGGCCTCAGCTTTCCCTATATTAAACTGCGCCAAATCCTCTAAAGGGCCTCAGTTGGAGGACTAAAGTAGTATTTACTTCTCCTAAAGTACATACTGCTTCGCTGTGTTGCGATTCGTCTTTATTCCGCGTTTTTCACTGAAGTGTTTTAATGAGATTTCGTCCAATTAGTACGCTGTTTTATGCGAGCAGTGTTTCGCACAAATTCGTTGCCGAGCCTCAAGTATAGTCTGGAAGGCTCAAATGAGTTGAAAAATTTAACTTTGATTTGTTTATGATTTTCATACACAATTTCGGTTAACTATTTTCCATAACGCTATTGCTGTTGAACAATTAGCACTCTGAAAATCGTTGTACAAAAATATATTATGTCCGTGTGATATACTTCTTCTACGCATATAACTGGTGTATATAATTATAAAATTCCATCTCTCTGCTCAAATCAATGGATTCACGCCACGTATAGCTGTGGAATGCGAGATGACCACCTAAATCAAATTCGAACGATTTCTACACACATTCACAAACTCTAGAGACGTGGAGAGTTTTGCGGCACGTTAAAGAGATAGTGTGTCAATAGCCATGTCGTGGAAGCATCAATTTACTGCTTTGGTCGAACAATATCCAACTGTAGATTTGATGGAAGGGTCATAAGTATATAGTGATTTTATCAAATGGCGCCCTCATTAGTAGCAATTATGGAAAATCTAGGAACCTTTTGCTTAGCGATTGCTCCCACTTCCTTTCAATCTGGAATGAATACTCAATGGTTCACCACGATAAACTTCGTGTAACCTCTTATCAGTAAAACCTCTCTCTCGCAGCATCAGCAACTTCTCTTCGGCATCGATTTGGTGAAAGGTGACGAGTGAACATAAGTGTAACTTAAAAAAACAGTGTTACTTACAAGTTCATGAAATCGCATTCATATTTGTAAATCTTCGCACATTCCTTAGCTCGGGGAGAAAAAACAGCAGAGTAGAGAGATAGAATGATTCTGTTGAGGAAGTCAATAATGTAACTAATTCTTATCCTAGTACATTACCTAAGGGACTATGCTGCTGATTGAAATAGGAACTAATTGTTCAATGCTGGGAAGAAGTATGTATTCCAGCAGGTGAGTTGTTGTTGAGAAGAGTTTTCTACTGGCAGCATTTCTACTTCCGCTTCCGGTATCCTTATACGTTGTAAGTACGGACAAGTCGAGCAATCCCATTGAAGGGAGAGAAGGCCAGACGGAGCATAATGGCCCGAGATCACCGTAGACGCGCCATTAATTAAATTACTCTCGAAGGGTGAGGGTGGAGGGGTGAGACCGGTTTTCGAGAGGAAGAGACGAAGGAGGTTTAAATCAAACAACTATCCATCAACGTGTTTGACAAGTTGGTTGGGATCTCTATTAGAGAAATAAGGCGAGGGGGTGGTGGCAGTGGTGGTGAGGGTTTATGTGAGATGTGAGAAGGGGCATGATATGTGGGTAGAGAGATTGTTTTGTTCGAGCGGAAAATACGTCCCACTCGAGTGTGCAGTCCCGGCCATTCGTCATTCGGGAAATTGATGTACAGTAAACATCTATCTGGAAACCCCCCTTCCCAACACCCTCTTCTAAAAGTCAGGTATTTTCCCACAATTAGGGACCTGTAACGGCGTTTATGCGCGTAAAGTGTTTGGACAACTCCCGTCAGATGTCACTCATTATGAAGGCGAGAGGGACATTCTGTTGAGTCACGACGTGACAATAATATTGGTTTCAGACGGGTAAGATAAGCTTAATCGATTCTTACAAACTAAACAAGTTTAGTGTTTTACCAATAAATTACTGCGCCTCCACTATGGCACAACGAATCAGATAATCATGAAGACGTTTATGAATTCATGAAAATATTTCGTACGAGCACTCACACGACTTTTCCAAAATGTAAATTTCAAACCGCTAGGACGCTAATGGAGGATTTCATATCGTAAACGACATGAAAACTGTATTATGAACTACCGTAATTTATTACAACTGGTTTATTAGATCAACGTTTAATATCCCTCCAGGCAAGAATATTTGTGTACACAGTTAAATTGGCTAGCACATTTCCTCTCATCACCAAGTAATGAGAATTATGATACAGAGAGCCGAATTTTTAGGAACAAATACAAATAAAAACGTTGAGCGAATTGAGTGTGGCGCTAAGCTTCCTCATATCCGTAATATACAAGAACAAGATCAGGGGTCGTTATTGTTGATCCAGACAGTGTGATTCACGAAAATTAAATCAGCTGTTTTTCACTCGAATTTCTGCTCGGTCAAATTGCGCCTGAACCACCTGGTAGGTAAGGGCTGCTCTTCTCTCTTTTACCCTACGTTCAAGTATATTAAATGGAGAATATAATGTTGTTCTTGTTTTGCAATAGAACGGTTTTCTAACTTTTTTTTTTCTTGTGCAACGTCATGTAGGATGTGTGCCTAACACCGTCTACCTGGACTGTTCCTAACTCCGCCTACTAGGTCGAAATAAGAACATAAACAATTAATCAACTTCAGTATGATTAAGAGTTGATGTACATCGATTCGTAGATGCCTTCAAACAAGAATAAAAAGAAGCCCTGGGACCCAGAAGATCTTAGAAAAGCTGTCGGGGCAGTAAAAAATAAAGAGACGGGATCGATAAAAGCGATAATAATGAGTGAGAATTTCAAAAAGCTCATGATCAACAGTTACTTTTTATCTTTCAATTTCTGGAATAAACGGTTTTTTTTTAAAACATTGTCGTCCTATATTTGGCACACAAACTCGAAAAGCGTTACAAAAAGTGATAGGTAGTAAACCGATTCGTTGCTAAGGAACTTCGTCTTTGTCATTTTTCATTGTACAGAAATCATTCACCACTAGTTAGAATTGTGTGATTTTATTGAACATTTTCTTATTAACCGTACCCCCGTACCTTGCGCGGTAGCTGAGTATGATGGAAAAAAAAGGTGGGAAAACAAGGTAGTTAGCAATAATAATAACTTCATTAATTCTCGTCCTATAAAATTAGTTTTCCTTAGAAAAGAAGGCACTAAATAGTTGGGTACTATTTCCTAGGAAGTAGGTACTATTACAGTGAATAGCAGCTACTATGTACTGAGAAGGTGGCATGGGAAGTTGAAATTCGGCAGGGTGATTTTCAGGATCATTAAGAGACGACCGAAATTTGGCCTCTTTCCTATTCAGCTGAGTGAGCTAAATTCTCTCCTGTTCACCCTACGAAGTTGAAACTTGATAAGAAGACTCTCTGGGACATTAAGAGACGATTCAAAGGATGAGTTCTTTCAGGATCAGAAATTCAAATTTCAACCAGGCTGGCTTACTACGAAGGCGAATGCGGTAACCTAATATGAAAATGTGTTATGGGGTTGCGGATTCGTACGCAAGCTGTCGATACATTAACCAAACTGGATTCAATATAATCAAAACATTGCAATCAAGCTATGAGAAATTCACACCGCGTATTCCTATTTTTTTTTTTAATAACACCAGAATTGTCCATTTTGGGTATATTTCAGCAAGATTTGCTTCTTTTTACCTAAACTTTGTGTACTGTTCCCGATTCCACCTACCAAGCGGTTTTAGGAACAGCTGGTAGGCGGAATTGGGAACACATTCTCGAAAAATGAAGTTTCACACTTTTTTACTTTTCATCCTATAATTCCTTCTAGTTATCCTATAATTGAATAAAGGCTCCAGGAATCAAAGGTGAGTAGTTGCTCGTAATAATAACAACTTTTCCAATGGGATTAACCACAAAACTTAGTAGGTATTTGAGAAAACAGTTAGGGTAGGCGAAATTTGGGAGACTTGCCCGATGCTATACTTCGATTCCCAATATCTCAATAAGCTATTTTGCGCGCGTTCAAGAACTCATACAAATTGAAAGAGCTTCATGCGTTCTTCACCCCGCATTAGTTAAGGTACTCGCTCAACCCCTTGCAGACAGCTGGTCAAAGTCGTACAACAGTATAAATGGATGGTTGCAAGCGACGGTTGAGTTTGCAATAGTTACAGCCTCAACGTATGTTTCTGCGACAATCCGGGAAGAATTGGAGGAATTTTGCTTTGAACAAAATCCATTAAGATCTATAGAGAGTTGAGTTCTATGGACCTCATGGGCCAACATTTTCCAAATAAAAATTATGCACCCTGTCTCCATTGCAGGTAAAAACCACCAGAATGATCCAGACTGATGATGAGCCACTGAAGATCCTCCACTCCAAGAACGCAGGTTCTAATAACTTCCATGCTAATGATTTGGCGGATACTTCTTATAAATCCCAATCAATTGACTAAAAAGTGAGATTTGAAAGATTTGCGATAAAGCAAGTAACATTGTGCACAATTACAGTCAATAGAACTATGAATATTGTTATAGGTCTTTCAGTCATCTGAGGGACGACAAGCCCACACACGCACGCCCAGGCACGCCCAGGCACTATATACGTTTTCTACTTACTTTATCTGGAAGAAACTCGTCATAAAAAGGTAGAAACTCACCTGTAACCAAAATGAAACAAAAACAATTAGAAATAGTATGAAGTGCTCAGTAAGTGCTGAGTTATGGTATAATTTAAAAAAATAGTATGATGATCAAATTATTCTACAACTCTAACAAGCCTCTACCACTCACGCCATAAAACACAATATAAAATCTCAGAAATGAAAGTCATAATCAGAATTTCAACATCAAAAACTTTATTCAGGTATTTCGGTCTCGCACGGAGCACCAAGGAGGATAAATGGACATTTACTACTTCCTTGTTACTATAATTAAATGGACTTTTGTGGACCATTCAGGTATATTAGCCAATTTTGGGTAATAAATCATGTTATTGCTATAAATCCGGTAATAGCTACATTTTCGAAGAGTTTTTATCAAAGGTATTCCAATGCTTTCAAGGTCATCACTTCTAAACATGAACCCTGAAACCTACGTTATTAACAAGTTTATTACCTTGCTTTTGGCGGGTTCAAAAGTTACATCACATCCTGAAATCGATTTTAAAGTAAGTTCCTGATGAGGTTGAGACTTTAAATGGAACTTTTTAAGGACTGGTAAGTTACAACGGTCAGTTGCTTTAATTGCCTCATCAACAGAAGAGGAATTAAGGCTGTACTAATACAACTGTTTTCTATTCTACCTACACGGCTGAAATTCGAAATGATGCTTTCAGAGACAAATTCAAGCTGGTCGAATCCTTATCCTGAATTGTGTGCGTGTGTTATTCACAATTCTCCGGATCGCTCTTGAATAGTTGTACATATAGGAGACTTCATGCGAGACATATGGAAATTCTATTATAACAAATTATTGCATGGTGGGAAATCCATTCTCCAATCTCTTCAATACATGTAAGCCCATATTAGAGAACAAGTGTGCAAATATTATAATATCATGGGAGAAAATCATAATGAAGACCAGCATAAACATGATAATCAAGCAACTGCACCATAAGAAGCATAAAACCCCAAATATACCTCGCGGACCTATACCTACTGATATTGAATATAGAAATAAAATGTAATACCACAAAACAACCTAAAACAAGGCCGATGGGCGAAAGCGTTCGGGCAATCAATACTAAACAGCTAAGAGGAATCGCCAAATAATTTATCCTCCCTTCAAACTCAATCTACCAGAGAACCTGAAAATTTGATCAAAATCGGATTGCTAGATGGGTAATATTGTTAGTTTTTTACGGGACAAGAATTATCACAGACATACAGTCGAGAAAAAGACAAAATTGTTCGTTAAGCTTCTAAAGCAAAAAGCAAATTAAAAACAATACGATGTGCCATATGAACATGTTCAAGTTTTTATGGAAAAGATTCAGAGAGCTATCAATGTTTCTAACTTTTGAAATGAGTTCATAATCACCCTGGCTGACCCTAAGTACCTGCCTACATTTACACGGTGAACATCATGTCCGTGGGATAAGAAATTAGATTGACGCTAAAGCTCCACTCGTCGTACGAGATGTCAAACTAATTAGCGACAGGTTCGTTTACCGGTTTTTCTTTCGAGCCATTCGGCGAGAGCACATAAGGGCATAGGCACGTAAACCTACAGAACCCCACGAATGAAAAAGAAAAAAACTCAAGCAGAACGGAGGAACAGAAAGAACCCTAACGAGATGTTGTCATTCGCGCCGGAAGAAAAATATTAATTAACGGGAGCCCAGCGGACGCCCCCTGTGAGGCTGAAAAGTATCAATTCAGCGAAATCCGGGCAGCAACAATCATTGGAAACTTTTTAAATGATCGGCTGACCCGCGGAAGAGCAACAGGTGATTGCAGAATCAAGCGGGAATTCAGGGATAGATGAGGACGTAATGTTCAAGAGAAATATTTTTCGCCATAGGAACGTGTATCCGGATTCGTAACGACATCATTATCGGTTGGAAATAATAATTATACATTTTTCTGCCTCGAGATTTTAGAATGCTTCCCAACGTGTATTCTATTTACACAAACACTATTGGTGGTTTAGTAAATTTTTGGTTTTGGTTTATTATTTTCAATTCCCCTTCTCAAAATTTGTTGGTTTATAAATATTTCATGATTAGATTCTACGAGCAAAAGGTTCATTATTAAAAATAATAAACAAAAATCAAGAACAACCTGTCCGTCTGACGTCCGAAGCCTTTCTTTTTAACCTAATGAGCCAAGGTTTACGAAATGTGGCTCAAAAATCATAGATCGGCCGTGATTTACCAGCGATCTCGGCATCGTCTTTAATCAACTCCAAGGAGTAAAATTTAAGGGAAGAAGTGTAATAGAATCAAAAACCCTAAAACATTCTGAATAATAAAAGGTAATTTTTTGTATTGATTTTAATAGGTACCTATCTGATATTTCAATGAATTTGAAGAGAGCACCAGTGTAGCTCAACTTTCATCCGTTCGCCCCCCATAAGAGGATCTTTATGAGGAGAGTTATACCTTGAGGCATTCTTGTGGTTTGTTAGTGATGCAAGACGCATGTACCAATGTGGTGAAATTTTAGTTGGGACTATCGTCCCTGCGAGGCAGCGTCTGCAGGGCGTCTGCCCTGTTAGGCAGCTGCACTGTCCAACTCCCCGGTTGCGACAATTTTTTTTCCGCTAGGTATTTTTTATTTTATTTTTTATATTTTTTATTTTTTGTTTTTATTTATTTATTTATTTATTTATTTTTTTTTTTTTTTTTTGGGAGATAGGTGAAGGGGGTGGCAAATTCTCACTTGATATGGAAATAATATCAAAAATTGACGATGAGTATGGTGATGGTGCTTCAGTTGATTTTGGTTTTATTATTTCCAAAAATGAACGCGTGTTCTTTACTAAGAAAACAATTTTTTAACCCCCTCTCAAAATTTGTTGGTTTCCGTTTCAAGATCCGTAGAATCTAAAAATGGAATTTAAAAAATTCGTCCGTCCGCCGTATGCCGACCAGACCTTTTCTCTGTAACTATTGGACAAAGTTTATGAGATTTGGCTCAAAAATCATACATCGGCCGAGGATGTGCCAGTAACATCGGCATCAATTTCAATTATTAATATTATTATTATTTTTCAATTTCAATTTCAATTTCGATTAACCCTAAAGAGTGTTAAAGGCTGAAATACCTACTGAAAAATCAAGATCTAAGAAAATTTCAAGTTTTGTCATTAATAGACATTGTTATAGATATTGTCTCTCTAGTTAATTTTTAAAAAAATGTTGCCTGATCAGGATTTCGGTCTCTTGATGTTCACTTCGCTGGGTTGAGAAAGGAGAGCAAAGAAAAAGACGGTTAATGAACAGGTGGAGGGGAGCAAGGTGGAGAGGAGAGGCGAAGCGCTGTGGTGGAATATAGCGGGGGGGGGGGGGGGGGGGGTTGCCAATTCCAAGATATTTGTTAATGATTTTCTCACATATTTCGGTAGGCGTCTACACCTATGCAGCTAAAAAACTTCGTTCAATAATTATAGACAGGTCTTCCGCGTAGATGAACATCCAATGCAGAAATAATAAAAAATTGTGTAATAATTTGATGCGTTTTCAATATATTGTATAGAGTTAGATTTCAGAAGTTACTACGACAAGAAAACTATCTTATTTTCGCTATTAGAATACTATCTGAGGAGATTACTAGTGGTAAGAATTAAGGAAATGAGCCGTCTTGTCAGTCTTTCAGATAAAACACTTAACCGAACCACAGGAACCAGGTCAACTTGAATGTTTACATACAAGCAAAAGGAATAGGCACGCATTCCGTAGATATGAATTTTGGAGTTTTCAAAACCCCGAAAAATTCACTATGGATTCGCAAAACTGTCTTGTCAAACTTTAAATGTTAAGAATTCTTCGTAGGTACGTTGCCAAAGGATTCAGAACAATGTCCAGTAACACAGTTGCATAACAAAACAGTACCAGTCATGCAGCATGATCGTATGAGCGAATTTTCGTAGATTATCGTATTATATTGTTACATGTTTTGAAATTTGAGCACTTTGAGGACAAAGAAATTGTTAACCACCAATTATGTGATATTCTACGATTACGATATTCTACGAATATAAACAGATTTTGGATGTTTAGCAATTTTATAGTTTTTTAATCGATTTTTCTGCAAATATTAATGACATTTAAGTACATTTTTCACCATCATTTTGTGAATACATTTTTTAATGTTTTTGTTCATCGTCAATGAACTTTTTTCGACTATAATTTGGATGCAAATAGAAAGTTAACAATTTCCGGACGTTTCTAGTCATTTTTGGTGATTTTTTTAGCACATTTTTTGAATTTTCACCAATTTAATATGCTCAAAAAGTGTTGGACAACAAACTCATCGTTTCGTTTGGAAAGCTTGACTTTTTGAAGCAAGAACGAAATTTTTATCTCAATCCTAAGGAGAGTTATCGTTTGGAATGATACATATGTACATAAATAAATAATTATATATATATATATATATATATATATATATATATATATATATATATATATATATATATATAGTAAAACTCTGGGATTCGTTTCAGAATGTCTCAAAACGGATTTCAACGAAGAAATTTTTCGAAAATTTTGATTTTAAAAATTTTCGGAGCCATTGCAATACCTTCATTTTCTACGAACAGTCGTTAAAATGGACTACTGCAAGATTAAATTGATAGAACTACAATTTACCATCGTATTTGAATATTCTATCCGATGTAAACAACACAAGTAGCAACTATGTGACTAACAACTTACATCAATGTAGAGAAAAGTGACTATAAAATGAGACATGAATCCGATATAAAATGGCATAGAATATGAGGTTGATAGAAATATATTTTAAAATGTAGAACAGCTTATATTTATTTCACAATACTTTTTATTCAATAACAATATATAATTTATCGAAGACAAATGAAAATGTTATAGCCCTTTCAGCATTACTATAAGTAAAGGCCTTAATATAATAGGTACGAAACCCTGATTTTGTAAATTATAAAAGAACTCAATCGACCAGTCTCGATTATGGGAGTCCATATTTTGTCATAATGATTTCGTGCATGGTGTTTTGAATACCAGGTGTTCACATTTATGTCACCTAACATAACTCGATTACTAACCACGATTTTCTGGCCGATGATTATTGTGTTTTATTTATTTCATAGAGACATAACGAAATAAATTAAAGTTTGCATAGATGAATATATATTCATACAACGAATTATGGAATATTTGATTATATGGTTCCTGGATCTGTGATCTATAAACGAATGATTATGTACAATACATTGTAAACCACTTAGTAGATAGTACGGAACCGAGGTAGTTAGTAGATTAACAGTCCCCTTAAAACCCGATTAAGGTGGTTATAATCACGCAGACTTTCAACATGACACTCGGGAGTTCCGACTCTCACATAAATCGGCAAATAAATTCCTCTCCACAAATACCAGCGTTTTTCTTTAAACTGCCGACAAATGTGAGTCAAACGAGACGGCCTCGCCACCCCTAAACGATGACGAGAGGTTCTCGGGTAGGAGGGGTTGAAAGGGGGTGGTTAAGGGTGAGAAGAGGGTGGTTAAGGGGCTAGGGGTGGATGGTTAAGGGCGGAGAGGAGGTAAGGTAACAGAGAGAGGGTGCTCGACGATTAAATTGCTCCCTTCCGCCCCCCTCGCTACCTTAACCGTTGCATGAGCTCGTCAACCTGATGATGTTTGAAGACGGATTTAACCCCCTCCCGCCTCCAGCACAGCCCCCGGTCCCTGTTACCGCCCCCTCCTCCTGGTTAACGAGCCCCTGTTTGACTTGGTTTTCCGTACCGGTGCCTCTTTTATACTCTTTTCACCTAATTCCCCCGCCCCTTGGCCTCTCTTTCGGGGCTCCCCCTTAAAACCTCCACCCGTCGCTCGCCCATCTGGCCACCACCCTTAAGGGGCTTGAACTCTAGTGCCAATCAGCGACCCCGCCACTTCGCCGCCGCCCGCTACCTTTTCCACAGGTTGAATCAAATTTTGCGAGGTCACTCCCGCAAAGTGGCCCCTAATTTGGCCCAAATCTACACACCCCTTTAACTCAACTCTCTCCCACTTCCTCTACCCGCAACATCGCTCTTCTCAAACATTTTCGTTCAACGCAAGTTTCTCAACATACCCCTAAGTCAAAAATCACTCAAACATAATTTCGCACATATTATCATCACCAAAGGATGTTGTTAACCCCCTCGGTGAAAAACAAGTTATTCCTTCTTACAAATGAATTCAATACCTCCAATACCGTGGAACACACCACGCACAACTACATAGGTACAAATAATAATATTGAGACTTAGCCAACATACACTTTTTCACGCCCCATCGCCCTCTTCCATGAAACTATGTTCAAGAATCAGGAGACGTCTAGACGTCACTATTTTCGTGTCAAATTAAAAATAAATGATTGAATAATAATAATGGGTAATTTATGTATGTATATATATATATATATATATAAACTGAGCCAGTTGAAAATTAAGCTATTGCGGCCAAACAAAAAACGTTTGTACATATAGGTACATAGCGTATCATTTCTAGACCAGTCATAGGAATCGATTGAAGGAATTGTTATTCGGAACTGTTACTCAAAAGAACGCTGGGCTGACTGACTTCAGTTCAGCTGCCTTACACAACCAACCCGACCTCCTTCAAGTTAAGACTTGTTCTTATTGAGAGAATAGCATTTTTCATCTCAAAATTTCGTTTCAATTTATAAGCTTTAAAGATTTATTTTACAAGTTTTAAAGATTTGTGTTCGTCAAGGCTGAATATTTGTTGTATGATGTAGAGGTAAGTGGTTGTTGGTTCTGATTTCATGTTACATTTTGAAAATTGTCCACTGCGAGTTTTAAGCAGTGAGTCACTACGAGAGTCACGTTAACGCCACTCTCAAAGAGTTCTCTTTCTTTCGGGCTTACGAAAACGCAACGAGAAATCAATATCGAAGGAGGTTTGCATTCATCGTGCTCGTTCTAACAGTTTGTTTTCGTGTTTACGAAGAATACGAGAAGTACAAAAACTATCTATTGGTCGTGCACGGATTTGTATGGACTCATCTATTAATTAACAACATAAATTTGAAAAATAAAAAAAACTAGATATTCCAATTCAAAAGTTATTGGGATGCTCATTATTTGAATATTTTAACCCTTTAATTTTAGGCCTTGGTAAATTAAACGTGATGCCGAAATTCCAGGCACACATTGAGTTAAAATTTTCAACCTTTTGTCTAGCAGTTTGGGAGATATGTTTTGAGCAGCGTCTGACATGAACAGATTTTTTTCCCTTATTGGGAGGAAAAAAATCTGAGGGAGGTCAAAAGTATTTTTTCTAGTTCAATCACAAAAGTTGATAATTGAAAATAATAAAGCGAACTGCAGGAAGAATCTATGATTACTGCTCATTCTCCGCTGGTGCGTCACAGCTGATTAGAACCGACCTCGGCCTGCTATAACGTCCCAAGAAAGTAGGTTAAGACGACTATTACTCCCGCCGCAGTAAAAAACAAAAAATCATTATCATTATCGTGAGATGTAAATATCATTATCGGCGTGATTTACGACGAGATACGCAAGAATGAAGATCTCGCGCCGCGATACGCGCGCAGGCGAAGGCCCGCGGGGACGCGCGGTTATGAAACTCAAATGAAATCGTCCCACTTTCCCTTGTTTACTCCGCCGCGCCGCCCGGCCGCGGCGGTGGAGCCCTCGGAGCCGCGACAATGACGAGCGGCCTAAAAACCGTCGCGTGGGAGTCGCTAATGGGAGTGCGGTGTCCGCGGTGACAGCCACTTACCGAACCCCAACCCCCTTGGAACTAGCGACACTTGATCCCCCACCCCCGCCAACCGTAGAGAGAGGTGTTCATAATAAACTCCTCCACCCTCCACATTGAGCGGTAGGTAGGTTAGGTATATACGAGCTTTACCTACTATCGGTATTATAACATTAGCGGTGGGTTGGCCACACTTGAGGGCCTTGCATGCAGTTTCCCTCAACACGCCCTTCAATTGTCAACCACCCCTCACCTACTGTAGAAAAGTAAATTGATGAAAATAACAAGTATGATAGTGTTCTCGACCATGAGTGTTGAATAAAGCAAAGGGTTCTCAGCTAGAGTTTCAATGTACCTATCCCCACGTCATCTACGAGGCTACTATTTGACATTTTAGTCACGAATTTAATCAGTAATTAGGTGTATAATCCTACCTGCTCTAAATAGCATAAGGTTTTGCTGATTCTGTGACCAAAGTATGGGACAAATCGTACCAGCTCGTCATCATTTGTTTCACTGAAGCCTGAAGATATTGTATAAATGTAACGAAACGAGAGATAAGCAAAGAGTTTGATAATTGACCGACCCTTGAGACCCCTTAGACCCCTGTTATGCTAATAACAATAATATACCAACAAAATATCGTCATCGATAATAAAATCGCGATAAACCGTTGATGCGGTTAATTCTTGAGGAATTGTTGTAGTGACTCAGGAGAACAAAAAAATAAAATCAATTAGTTACTACGTGGCACTTCAGTACACTATCCTACACTTACCCTCTACCATAGCCAGCGGTGTTCTATGAACTCCTTCACACTGAGCAGTAGGTACCGTCTACGCTACTAGGCTAAGTAGGAGCGTCGATTTACCTACTATCCGTATTTTAGCATTAGATATGGGTAGGCTACACAAAACATGGAAGGCTTGGATGCAGCTTCAATAATACTTCCTTCAATGGAACCACCCCGCACGTACTGCACAAATTGGGGAAATGAATTTGATGTTGATAACAACTATGCAAGTGTTCTCGACCATTTGTGTAACATAAAGCTGAGGGCATCGATGTATTTTGATTGAACCTAAAGGCTACTACTTGAATATTTTTTTCAGTAATTAGCTAGCATGGGGCTTTGCTGATTCTGCTATCCAAGTATGCCTGACGGGCCGGAGGTGGCGGCGGGAGCGTAACCAAAGACCTTGGAAGAAGGAGGCGGGCGGAGAAGGTCGCGAAAATTCCTCTCTTCACACGAAGGGGGCCATCCTTTTTTTTTCTTTTTTTTTCCAAATCTAACAAGTTTTTGGCACACTTTCCCAATTTAAACGAACATGGTTTGAAATATTGGAAAACTAAGATTTTTAGTTAGTCAGGAGATCCAGGGCTTGAATTTAAGTACCAATATATCAGGGTTCTGATGAGCCAAAATGGGCGATCTTTTTGATCATTATCATTCTCGCTGTGCAGTTTTATTATATAGAATTATTGAGCCGTAACAGAATAGGTTTTCCGCGCATAAATCCTTTCAAACTCAACCAATTAAGTTGAACCTCAACCAAAAGATAGGGCATGATTCACTGAGTGTTCTTAGACCAACACGAACAATGTATCTCAATTAGAACCTGAGATATCAAAGGACAAAGCTATACGAATTTGAGTTATCTGATTTTCAATACTTGATTACATGCATGAATACCTTTCATTCAAACAAGAAACAAAAGAAATCAGGCGGTTAGAACGGCAGTACTCGTGATATCAAAACCCGGTGATGATGTTCTGTTCCAAGAAGTCTTGAGGAATTGTGAATCAGGTATACACAGAATAATGAATTGATGCGTGGGTATTGTTTCCTCAATACCCCACTTACCCACCACCCCTAGGCAGCGTTGTTCATAATAAACTTCTGTACCCTACATGTTGCATTGAGCAGTCGGTAGGTAGGTCGGTAGTTAACCTCCTATCGGTATTATAGCATTAGCGGTGGGCAGGCCACACTGGGGAGGGGGGTTGCATGCTGTTTCCCTCTGCATGTCCTTCAAAGGTCAACTACCCTCAACTTCCGTACGAAACGGGATGTAAGTTTGATTGCAAACTGTTTAGTAAAACATTGCTGTTTAATAAAGTTAATGGTTCAACCTGAGATTTTCAATAATCAAACTCTCTGCCAGGTCGACGTTTCGTTGTATTTGTCCAACATCAACAGTGCTACTATTTGAGATGTTATCCGTACTTTAAATCTATATTAATATAATCGTAAGTATGTCTGTCTGTACATTGATTAGAATAATGAAATTTTGCGTTTCCTTTCCGTTTCATGCTATTTGTAGACGATTGGTACCACCTTCTCAATTTTTCTCTGTCTGTCCGTATGTTTGTCCGCTTTTGACGGTTACAGGGGTCATTGGAGAACTGATACGAGTGGCGAAAAATGTCTACATCAGTCCAACTTGAATTATAGACTTTTTTGGAGCCAGAAGGGGTGTTTTAGGGGAGGAGGAGGGGGTGAAATGGGGTATCTTGGTCAATATTGAACGAACTGGGGGTCTGATTGTTTTAATATGTTCGGATTATTCTAACTTAAATCACAGGCTTCTAGAAATTTTTCAAATTTGCCCCATAGGGGGTGTTTTAGAGGAGGAGGGAGGAGGGGTGAAAATGGGGGTTTGGAAGTCACTGAGAAACCAGGGATCTGAGTGGGGAAATATGTTTGAATTACTCTAAGTTGAACCACAAGCTACTTGAAATTTTCCTAATCTGACCCATAGGGGTGTTTTGGGAGAGGAGGGGGTGAGTGGGGTACCATGGAAATCAGTAAATAAATTGGAGACGTAATTGTTGAAATATGTTCGGGTTACTCCAATTTGAGTCACAGACCTGGTACTTGAAATATTCAAACCCAACCATTATGGTGGGGGGAGGGGTTATATTGGACATCACTTAATAAACTGGAGCTGATTGGTAAGAAATGTTTGAAATATTCTTACATGAATCGCAGACTACAATGGGTGTTTTCTTAGAGGAGGTTGGGGGGGGGGGGGGGGGGGTGAAATGAGGTATCTTGGACATCATTGAATAAACTGAGGACCTGATTGTTTAAATATGTTTGGAATACTCTAACTTGAATCACAAACTACTTGAAATTTTCAAATCTGAACCATAACGGGTATTTTGAGGAAGGGATGGGAGTGGAATGAGGGTATCTTGAAATCACTGAATAAACTGAGGACCTGATTGATAAAATACGTTTGGATAATACCTCAACCTACTTAGACATTTTCAATTCCGACCCATAAGGGTGTTTTTGGGGGAGAAGGTTTGAAAAGTGGTACCTTTGACATCACTGAACAAACTGGGGGTCTGATTGGGCGAATATGTTTAGATTACGTCAACCTCAATCACAGGCTATTAAAAATTTTTCTAGCCTCAACCAAACAGAGGTGTTTGGGGTAAGGAAAATAGGGAGGGGGGAGGGGTGGTTAAATTGAATAATTTGGTCATCACCGAACGAACTGGTGATCTAATATTCTGACGAATGAAATTGGATTAGTCTGAACGTTCTTTTGGATTACCTACCAAGAATATTTTTAATCTGAAATATGGGGGTGTTTGTAGAGAGAGTGGGGGGGTTAATCTCAGTAGTTTGATCCTAATAGATAATTTATAAGTAAGTACTTTAAGTAAGTACTTTTAAGTAAGAATTTTTTTGAATCAGATCCATAGGGGTGTCTCAAAGTGTGATGGGTGAGGAGGGGGGGGGGGGGGGGGGGGCTGGTGTATATTCAAGTCAACCTGTTCCAGCTAGTTAGTAATATTAATAAAAACAAGCTGTAAAATGTAATCAAAATATCAATTACAATGAACAATAGGGTGGGTAAGGTAGGCATTTCCACAATTTACCTTCGATATTTCAATATAGAACATATTAACCCGGGGGGGAGGGGGGGTTCAATTTGGCCCGCTATAATTATATAGATATATATATATATGACTAATCTAAATATTTATACGTGTATAAGTATAAACTTGGGGGCCAATGTACCAAAAATACTCACGAAGTTTAAAGATTACCTACATATCATTTATTCGATTCAGCATCCCAAAAGAAATCGATAACTACAATAAATTTGATCAAATCGGATCTCCCTCAATGTCGTCTCAATCGATTCAGCACGCCAAACATCGAAATCCATACCAAACTCGTATTCCCGAAGTGTTTCGTTCGACATCGGGTCGGCACCAAGAACTGTACAGCATATTCCAGGTGTCTAAGGACCTACCAAATTTAGAGTCGATAGTTTTAAAATCGGACGCAGGCCGAGTTAGTGTAGGTACGTACTTGTTTAATACGCCGAAATCATTGTCCTATCTTATGAATATAGTTTATAACATTTTTCAAAGTGCATTATTCCTTTTGTTCTTACCTAACAAGTTGCTTGCATTTAACTATATTCAAATTAAATATTTCAATTTTGACAGGTAATATTTTAACGAAGGTTCATTTGTTACCACACAACTGCGCATGTTACCCGCTATTAGAAACTGAGGAGGTTAGAGCTGCAAGTCAAGTGCAACAATATGACTTTACCTGACACATTTAATTTCACCTTTATCGATTTAGGACTCTTAGGTAGTGCAGATATTGAAAAACGGAAAGAATTTTCATCAACGACCGATACTGGAATATTGAACGAGCTGGTGATATTAAAATTATAATATAAATTCTTTCCTGCGGCCCGGCAGGCCATTTCCCAAAGCGTGTGAATGACGCCTTGTAAAGAGATTTGAGGCAGTTTATCCCAATAGATCATAATTAGAAGAGAGATAAAAAATAACTTCTAATCATGACCTAAATGAGAAAATTTTCGTCATTTTTAACTTTGTTGTTTATTTATTTTTTTAAGCGATAAAGTTAACCCTTCATTACTGAGGACAATCACTTTGAAAAATCACTCATAACAGGTACTGATATCGGGTATTGATTTTTGCCTCTCTGAACCTCAATTAGAGGCGAATTGCAGCTAACGCTCGAAAGAATCGTTCAGGGCGGAGGAGGTGGTGAGGCTGGGTAGGGGAGTGCACATCTTGGGACTTGTAGCCAAGTGCGTGCAAATAGCGTTGACGAACTGCGGCGAATGACCCACCATCTGCGGCCTTTATTCTACTCGTATTTATCCCAAAATGAACTAACCACATAAAATTCTGCCAAACCACTAGAGGAAAAAAGAAAAAAATGTTCGTTAATACCGTACTAGGCTAAATGAATCGACCCATTATTGAGAGAGTTGCTTCGAAAAATCGCTCATGTACCCTCGTTTTTCACAGCGGGAATCGATTTCCAATGACTGGCACACACCATTTCAAGGGCATGTTTTTGGTTCTTTGATATACTTACAGCTAGTGAAAAAAATGCAAAATTACCTAGATTAGTCAAACTTGTTGGAGCATCAATTTACTGTTTCTGAATTAAATGGGACAGGTTTTATGTATCATTCTCGTATTCACTTATCGTTCGATTACCGCGACTATGGCGGTTTTCTCTCTCTCTCTCTCTCTCTTTCTCTCTTTCTATCCCTGAACCGCAATTGGAGGCGAATTGCAGCGAACGCTCAAAAGAACCGCATTTCGGGGGAATTAGAGTGGGGGGAGGTGGCGCATCTTGTTAGGGACCTGCGGCCAACTGCGCGCAAATGGGGTGGACGAATTGGAACGAATGAACTGGTTAGGGAAGAACCGCCGCCCCACCCCCGCGGCCTTTACCCCACCCGTCTCTCACCTTCATCCCGAAAACCCCCATCGTTCCTCGCTCATTTCCTTTGGGAAGGCCGCCACCTCCGCCAAATCTGGGGCAAAATTTAACGCCAGTGGGCGCTAATGATGTCTCGTTATCACGGTGATTTTCATATGAAGGGACTATCCAATCAGCTATGATGGGGGAACCGGGGGCGGCGTTCCCTCCCGCCCCTTGCCGTGTCCGCCGCGCCCGTAGACTGCGGACAGACGTGCGGTGCGTCAGTGTGAGTACGTGCCGCTCCTGATGAACCGCCGTCGGATTACTTCATCTCTTCCACATTCAGCCGCCCCTCCGCCCGCTCGCCTTTCCCCCATATTTCTCCCCCTTATTCCCCCGTCTCGTCCTCCGTCCTCTTTTCATCCCCTTTCCACCCCCTTTCTCGTAATTCCAGATCCCCTTCCCTCTCCTCCCTCTTCCTCTCAATCCAACCCTTTTCAACAGCACCGCCTAACAACCCTCCATTCATAACTATCTCCGCGCAGAACTCTCCAATTCATCCTCCCCTAAATCAATTGGAGCTAGTTATTTGTTCCTTTCAAATATCAAATATTTCCCTTCCCTTTACCCCTCCCCCCCACAATAACTCTACCTACACAACATTACTTACACCGCTTGTAGGTACGAGTACGAATTTGGGGGCCCCGTTCACGTAGAGCTATTTACTAGGACTGTGGTCATTCATAAGCCCTGAATAGCTCAAATTCACTATTCAATTTACTTTCCATTTGACTGCCATCAATTTTCAAGTTTACAAGTTAATATATTACTTTCCAAATGCTTCAAAGAACTGACTGAAAATTCTTGAATAGCTTCTATTTTCTCTCTCAAAAACTCAGTAAAAATATGCAAGGTCTAGACATGCACTTAGAACATGTTTTCAGTACAGAAGAGTGTATGTGCCTGTCTGCATTTTTTTAAATGGTTAAGAATATTTTAACCTTGTGGAATGAAACTCAGTATAATCATATTTTAGAGTTGAGTTCCTATATGAATACTGAGTCTTTGCTAAAAATAAACAGGATTCCTAATATTATGGGATGGAAAATAATAGGTAAAAACGGCAGTTTGCAATAGTTTTCATTTTTTCGTTTTCATCCATTTTTTATTTCCTATTAATATAATTTTTTTAAATTTAATTTTATTGCCCGAACAATACCGAACTATTTTCATGAATTTTCCCTCATTTGCTCGTCTGGAGAGTAAACATGATATCAATACCTACCATTCTATCGATCAAACATTGAGGGCACTAAACTTTAAAGTTCATGGTTACAAAATAAAAATCCGTAGGCCATTACAATCCCGTTCAGTATTCCTTTCTTTTGAAAACAGAAACTGTACCTCATAAGGCAGTTTATGCCTGGGCATAAAATTTAAAATGATTTCAATAAAACAGTCCGAGAATAAAGGAGTCAGTAAGGGAATTAAATGCCCATAATAACGAGATGCAATGATAGGCTCCAAAGGGGTTTAGTAAATTTGTTCACCTTGTCCATAGCTGGGCTACTGTATCATTAAGCTCATGTCTTACTGACGACGGAACGCATGTGTTAGGGTTAGGCTTAGCCTAACGGCAATAAATCGTTTCTCATGAGATTAGTGAGGTTAATTAGCGCCGAACTTCGAGCGTGGTGAGTACTTGGATGGATGACAACATAGGTAAAAGTTTCCGTCCAAGTAGTTTTCATCTTCTGTATGACAAAACTCCTTTCGTTCAAGGGGACGCCAGGCTATGAATAGCTTTTAGCGAAATCATCAGAATGAATTCTGATCGTCCCTTTGGAAATCAGCTGATAATTTCCTCGACGCCAGTTGCAGTCGATTGTAAAGCTCCACTTTGATTAAGGGATAAAACACGACTGCTTTTATGGCCAATCTGATCAATTGGTGAAGTGTACTGTATGCATTATACATATTCCTGGTGTATTTAACTTCTCGAAATAGAGGGAGCATTAAAAAGATTACGATTCCACCGAGTAGATCCAGCAAATGGAATCTATTCCAGCATCCAATGATTGCGCAGCAGTAATATCAATCCAACAGCGTTGCGTTTGCGAATGTTTGAAAAACCATATGTTGTCATTAGGGGACATTATTTTGGATCGATCCAGTCAACAGAGAGATGGATTCATTGTTTCATAAAAACTATGCTTTCAGCTTAGTCTTATTAAAACCTAGGGTAATAATAATATGAGAGTGATATCTACAAATAAATCAAACATGCTTGTCAATTTATCAAAAAAATTGTATTTGTATATATATTTGTATTTTTTTGAATAGCACTCCTCCGATTAGTTTCCAACCTATCAACAAGTTCAGAAAGCACATTCACATTTTGCAAAAAACTGAAATTTTTAAATTAGAGAGAGACTTTTTGAAAAATGTCATATTGCATGTTACAAAAAAGAAAAAGTATTTCACACTAAAATGGAATAGTCTCACTCTCACTAAACGGCGAAACGCAAACAATTCAGTTTCGGAAACGGGTACTAAATAAACACTCTTTATCGAGAAAACCAACCCTTATAAAAAATCTAGGGCGATATAAAAGGAGGACTGAGTGGAAGGGTGGGGGAGGGGTGGGGGTGAATATCTAAAGAGATAATGCGGGAGAGAGGGCGCAATCAGTCCGGGCATCCTCAGCCAATCAGTAGCTTCCTTTCTCCGCCCCCACTTCTCATCATATTCTCGCACCCCCTCTCTCCTTTACCACCCACCCCTCTTCCCACTTCCATTCGTTCGTGCCAATTCTCACCTCTAACGCTCTTTAGGCTCCTTTCTTCTAGTTAGCAATTGTTTACTCTTCCCGCCACCTACGGCCTTGGAAATTCCGTTCACATTCTTCCTTGCCATATCGACGCCATTTCGCTGCTTAGTTAAGCTAAAAACCGTTCACCCTTCAATGCGCCATTGCATTTTGCGCTAACGGGGCTGAGTTGAGCCCTCTTCCGGTTACGCGAACACCGTAGGGTTCTAATCTTGTTCCGGGAAGAACGAATTTATCAAACACAACCGACTGATAACAGCGATGTTTTTCAAGGGCTCATGATGGAAAGTCTGTTTGATAAAATCATAACCAATTTGTATTGCAACGTGTAATTAACTTTACGAAGAAACCAAGTTAATATCATATTTTCATATTACAGTATATCTATATATTTAGCATGTTTATTCTTCCATTCTTAGCATATTTTTAGGTTGTGTTTCCTTCTACAAAAATAAATTACAACGCAATTACAAATTCTTGATGATTATACACAAACCCAAATACCAATAACGATCAGTTGACTTTTTTCGGTCTACATCAGAATTTCATAAGGTTTCAATGTCGAAGCCCATTATTTCGAAACTTGGATTTGAATATTTCCACTACATCATTGGGAAGAACGCATTAAATTAGTTGAAATAATTCATTAATAATAAATAATAATTATTACCGACGTGCTGCTGAAGGAAATAATATCAGAATTGTGCTAGAATGGCGTTTAGTTGAGCTGGTTTTCAATCATGTCTTGTACTACTGAGCATGTTGGAGAACATTGTTGCCCATTCTAAAGCCAGAAACACCGGTTAGTTTGAAAGATAATCAATTTAAGCCAACCAGACGATTACATCCTTTAGGCAGAAAATTTGGAAGAACTTTTCTTTCATCGATCTAAGTAGTTTAAAAATACAAGGTAAAACCAGGAAATAAATGCAACCTATGTTATCTCAGAGTTAACTAGATGATTTATGTCGAGGGATAATATCTGGAAAGAGTGCATGGTATTTAACCAAGTTTTGCTACCACGACACATAGAAAGGTTGAGGAGATTAAATATATGCCTTCAACATTCAAAGGTCTAAATGCAATATCATGAAGGTCATCAGTATGTAATTTGTATGCTACTCCATCACTGACTACCATTTGTACCTCCCTTCAAATATTACCAATGTTCGTGAAATAGTATTGTTATTATTCGTTGCACAGCGGATCCACTTTATGAGTACCGTAATACGAAACAGTACTCAGTCGTGCAGCATGACTAATAAAGCAAATTTTCAAAAAAGTTGATATAACATCAAATGGGGCACTTAAATTCTGATCTTTGAAGCCAACCACGTCCTGAATAAAAATGAGGGGCACCCATGTAACGAGATCGCAAGGAAAATTTTAGAACACGCAGCCGAACTCGAAAATTGGGTCAATTATGGACATATTTTCAAATAAGATTCGATTTTTCTCACTTATGATGAATCTTGGAGATCTGGGAGTGGTCGCAATCGACTCGTCACTTAAAAATACTTCAACTGTGACACCCCACATGCCCTTTTGTAAAAGAAACCGGTTTTCTAGCATTTGGGAAGTTAAATTGTAAATTTGAGCTTGAAATTCTGGAGCGATCGGGCTGGCAACGAACAGACCTGCCATTTGCCAAGACGGATTTTTCTGCGTTGGAACGAATTTTTTACGCCGTTTTTAAAGGCAGTTATCGTCTGGAAACATCATATTTATATACATTTATATATATATATATATATATATATATATATATATATATATATATATATATATACGACGCTGAAATCTAGGGTTGTAGGATTGTGTTCTATGATGTATGACACAGATTTTTAGGGGGCCGACCCTTTAAATCTACTTTTAAAAATTTCGATCCATATAAATAGCTCTTTTTCTCCTTAAAAATTCGCTAAAACGTAGGATGCATTAACATAAACAGAGAAATGGGAAGTCTCACTGACATTGCGTAACATTTCTTCGACCATTTATCAAATTACTGTAAAAATGTTCAACGTTCCCACTTTGAAAGTATCATTGAGAACATTGAATTTAATTTGGAACGGAACTCGGAACTGCGGGGAAGGGGGAACACTTTCCAAAGAGTCCGAACGAGATCAACATACATTTCCATTTTAAAAAGCGGGTTACTTCCTAAACGTATAATGCCCTCAAAAAGATGGGCAGGAACAAGAAGCTTGAGAGAATAGGGGTGGAAATATGAAAAGTTGCCAGCTGGTTTCTGCGATTAGATTAGAAAAGGGTCTGGAAGCAATGCCCTCTGGGAGGAGCGTTCTGATCTACCTTTCAAATTCGTCCGGGAATTAACATAATCATCGGATAACCCTTGGCAAAAAGAGAGAACCAAGAGTGCGAGGCAGAGAGGTGTCGTTTTTATTTACTTGCTCATTGAGGTTGTTTTAACATTTAACAGAGTTTCTCAGGTTTCTTCTGGTAATAGTGGATGAGTGAATGAAAGCATACGTGCATATTCCAATATTTAAATACTAATCGTCGTGCAGCATGACTTCATTAGCAAATTTTCGTAAATTTGAATTTAAATTCATGTTGGAATATTTTGTAATTTGAACACTTCTGTGCAATTATGATTACAATTAACGATCGATTCTGAGGCAACAATTCATGTTCTAAATAACAATCTGCTGTGCAAAGATTTAGAATTTTGAGTATTATTCGCAGTTTTACCTTTTTTTTACACATACTATTGAAATTTAATAACATAATTCAGCATAATTTTGTGCATGTATGAATAAATTATCAATCCTCTAGTTCTTAGGTGATACACGTTTCTTGACTAATATGCCACTAACACATATAAACTTGATGATTTAAACAAAAAGAAAAGCCTTGAACTCTAGGAATCATTTCAGAATCCGAAGGAGTAAGGTTTTGAAAATTTCACTTGAATATTTTTGGAGACATTGCAAGATTTTCAATTTTGCTAAATTCGCTTACAGTAGTAGTTCTGTAACATGACCTCATGAGCGAGTAATATCAGTTTTATTCCACAAAAATGTAATCACAATTTTAATTTTATTGCAAACAAAATTTTCCCAAATGATGTTCTGCAGTAAAAACAAATTTTGGAAAAACTGGTTAGCGACTTTTGTGCACATTTCTTTAAAAGTCCATGACATGGTGTGATGAAACTTCGTGGATGGGCTAACGAGGAAGAAAGTTAAGTATCTACACTTCATGCAGATACAACAATACATGGATATGTCTTATTTTTCCCCCTGTGAAATATGTGTTTTATGTCTCAAGTTAAAAATGTCTCAATTAAAGCAGCTCAGTCAGCTGACCAGAAAAGACCAAACCAATTCAATCGTCTTTTAGTATCCCAGAGAGTCTCCATATCTAATTTCAACTTCCTAGGATGAACAGAAGAGAATTTAGCTTAATCAGCAGATTAGGAAAGATCCAATAATTGCAATAATCTATTAGGGTCCCACAGAGCATCCCTATCAAATTTCAACTTCATAGGGGCAACAGGAGAGAATTTAGCTCACTCAGCTGATTGGGAAAGAGCCATTAATTTCAATCGTCTCTTAGTGTCGCGGGGAGTCTCCCTACACAATCTCAACTTCTTAGGATGAACAGCAGACAATTTAGCTCACTCAGCTGAGTAGGAATGAGCCGATCATTTCAACCGTCTCATAATTTCAGCTTCGGGGAATTAAATACGATAGAAATCATCAGCTTTAGGAGCCCATCAGCTGATCGTCTATGCATCGTCTAGTAACTACTGCTTACAAGTACCTACTACTCAAAAGTATACCTACGATGTACCTATAGTGCCTTATTTTCATATTATTAGTTCATTATTGTTAATTAGCAATATTAGTTTATAACTTAGCGAAATAAATCAGCTTTCCTTGACAATACAATGGCTTAGGGATCATGAGATGTTATGATAAAATGAGAGCATTCCATTAAGTGGCCCACGATTTGCCCGCTATGAAAACTAAGGGAGTTACACTTCACTAGTAACGCATTGGTTATACGTGAAAATCAATAGAAATAGAAAAACCGAAGAGAGTTGCTTCATTATTGTAGCTGCATAGTTACCGAATTTGTTTATCGGTTCTAGCGTTTCATTTTTTCGGTCGCAAATTTTAGAATGACCCCCAGCCCAAAAACATATCCATTTTAATATGCTCAAGCTTTATATTTAATTATTTTTGTTCATTCATTTTATTTTTACGACTTAAAAATGTCAAAAATTTAAGGAAGTTCTGATTTAGTCCTGTTTTGGTTTTAGCAATTTGAATGCATGAATTTACGTTACATTAGCAATAATTTGAATTTACGTTAGAACCGAATTCAGAAAGGGAATTTTACGCGATAATCAAATACAACGAATAAACAAATTGGAGCTACTAGCTAGAAACGAGGTAGTTGTGTTGTAACAAGGTTGTTAGAAGTTAATGTAAATAAGATTCAGTGATGTCAGAGACAGTTAATCCACGAACCCATGTATCTACATGCAGTGTAGATAGTCGATTGCGCATGCTCAGACGTATAGTTTATGAACAATTTAAAAGTTCCAGTGCATTTTTCAGAATTTTGTTGTATGCCTCAATACACATTCCTATAATATGCCTAACAATACCTCAATTATTATCTCCCGGCTTACTGAGTTATAACCGAAATTAACGCATTATTGATGTTATTATCTCCCGGCTTACTGAGTTATAACCGAAATTAACGCATTATTGATGTTATTATTTGCCTCTTGTAGTGACTCAATTCAACAGTGAACCATTTAGGAATGTCGTGCAAGAAATTGTTGAGTAAACAACTCGGGATGACAGGTAAATTGCATTATTTTGAAACCTAATGAATATTTTGCAAATTGAACTTGTTCCGACCAAATTAATCGGTCAAAACGATGTTTTAGCTGCCTTATAAAGAAGCCATGCTGTGAAATTGTCGCGTGTGGTTGAGTTTTTTCTTCACGTTTAAAGAAAGTATTGTCGAAAGAAAGTGCTCATGAAATGTAGTTCGAGGTTGTAGCAGGTAATTATTGGTATGGAAATAGGTTTTCCACGCGATGAAGAGGAAATTAATGTATTTCAAAGACTCATACGAAGTCCAAACAACATCTGGGTGGGAACAGTCTAATGATTTTTCATTTTTAATGGGACGAGGAACCTTGGTAGTTGTTTTGTGTAAAGGAAAATACGTATTAAAAAAAGGTCACCAGGGATAAGGGCATATATTAATAAACGTGGCGATAAGGGGGTTGATAAAAGGGGGAAGGCGATTCTGGGAGTTGGAGGTAAGGGTAGCGAATCACGCGAGGCCCACGACACCAAAAACGCGGCTGGCGTGGACGTAATAGGCGCCGTTTCTTGGGTCTCTTTTCTTGAGAGGGGTGTTCGTAAAGCCAGCCCCTCAACTACAACACGATACTACAACTGCCGATCGGCAGTTTCCATCGGCACTCTCGCGTTTACACTGTAATTTTCACACTATCTCGAACACAATCTGGAGAATTAAACTGTCATTTGAAGCTGATTCGGGGGTTTCCGACAGGGATCTGAGGGGAGGGAGTTTCGTGAATAAATGTGTGATTTAAAAGCTACCTCAGATCACCGTGTCCGCCTGAGGAGTGGGGGCCTTAAAGGGCCCATTGAATCATGGAAGACTAGAGATAATCCAAAGTTGGGAGTAATCTCTTGAGGATACGTTTCACAAAAGGATGTTTCGAAATACCACGTGTCAGTAATTTTTTTAATCCAAAAATAGATTTAATTCTACAGAAATGGTCATATTTACATGCAATTTGAGATGATTCACGTTAATTATCAAAAATAAATCGGTTAGGTGATGGCCTTCTTCTTGAATGCAATTTTCTACTCGTGTCGCGAAATCTTGCATCACTCAACCCAACATTTCCATGTTGACTCCGGCTATTTCCTCTCTAATTGCTAGTTTCAATTCTGTTATTGACCGAGGTTATTGTGAGTAAACAAGGCCCATCAGGTAGCCCCACGAAAAGAAATCGCAAGGCGACAGGTATGGAGAAACATCGCCTGAGTGAGACAACCCATTAGAGGAGCCTTGAGGAACTGAGTTTTCAGAACAATATATGGCATTTACATATCAAATTGGAGGTTTTACACATCAATTTGAAGATTTAACACACCGAGTTGGAGGTTTTCCGTTTCAAATCGCAATTTTTTCGTTTCAAGATGGACATTTTATACATCAATTTGGAGGAAGATTTCAAATAAAAAATAGGGTTTTTTTTAAGGGGGTTTTGTAGCGTTGCTGCTACAAATACAGTTAAAAAAAAAAAAAAAAGTTTTATTCATCCAATTTTTGTTCATAACGTCCATCTTATGTTTGCTGATTACCTAAGATTTTCGTTATGATTTCGTTGTGATTTTCGAAACGTCTAATTCCTATCCAAATCCAAATATACGAGTTCCGCCACATCTAGAATTATTCAATGTTAATTTGTTTACTGATTTAGATCATGTATTTACCAAACATAGACATCCCCTGACCTCCAAAATCACCAGAACCGTCGCCGTGCAATTTATTTTTGTGGGGCTACCCTAAAAGCCTTGTTTACACAAACAAATCTTGCTCAATAACAGAATTAAAAGCGGCAATAAGAATGGAGATTGCCAGAATCAATACAGAAATGTTGGGTCAGGTTTTGGAAGATTTTGAGAAACGAGTGGAAAATTGAAATTCAGGAGGAAGGACATCACCTGCCCAATTTATTTTTCATAATAACGTGAATTATCTAAAATGGAATATAATTACAATAATTTCTGTACAATTATCCATTATTCGATTTAAAAAAAATTATTAATTAAAAATGTGATTTGTTTGTATCACCATTTGTACTCATATTATGCTTGCCATTTTTAATCTTTAAAGCTATCGAACTACTAATATATTGGTCTAAAGTATGAATATTCAGAGACTGAATAGAATTTAGTTGCAACCTTTATGATATATTTATGTAGGTACTTGTTGAACTTGAATGTGCCAGCTTGAATAATTTATTTATTTTTGTTATGAGAAACATATATTCTTCAGCAATTTACTTACCCAGTATTTATATCGTCAATTGTAAAATTCTAAATTTAAATTGAGAGAGGGTGTTGTTATATGTATTCCAGTTTGGTCGACACAACTGGCTACATATCTTTTGGCACGTTAGGTTGCCTGTTCTGAATAAATTCAGTTAAGTTTTTCCTTGTGTAAAACGCGTGTAGTTCTCTGACCCAAGCTAATATTTAATATTATTTCGTTCATTCTATTAGCTCTGCTAAACGTTTACTTTATCAGCATGTGTCCAAACGGATGCATTTGGAAGCTTCCTACATCTTATCGAAAAACGTTGAACCTTTTCTGAAATTGGATTTCGAAGTCCTCCGGTCATATGCCGGAGTAGATCAAGCGTTCTCTTTAGGGATAAAACTGGGATAAAATCTTTATTCCATAATTTCATGATTTGATGGCGCAACCTGGAGGACACATCGTCAAATAAAGGATCTATGTTCTTTCAAAATACTTCTTACGTATAGATAACTTTTCATCATCTCACCGCAGGAATGAGTTGTTCAGTCCATATCGTTTGGAAAACCGAAAACTATGTCTATTTTCTATGTATCTTCTATATGCTTTTATGTCATTTTCATAGAGAGAAAAATTACACTAGTTGAAACAAACACACTGGTAGAAACGGCCATTTATTGGTATGAATCAGGATGTCACGAAATGACTCACTTTCTGTGAAAACCGCTTTCCCACACATGTGCAGATGCCAGTTCAAATAAGTGAATAACAGGTACGGTTGTGATTCAAATAAATCACGTTAAAGAGCGTAATATTCTGATCAAATTCCACCAAATTAGTCTAAAACCGAAATTTTTTTCGGCTGGGTGTCGTTGATTTAAAAGACTTCAGGTTTCCGTACGTAAGTCACTCTGAGGAATGAATGATAAAACAAAAGATACCAAAATGAGAACATAAACTTGCAGGTAAAAACAAATGGGGACGTAATATGCCGAGGAGAACGCATGTTATCAACGCAGCTAAGTGCATTTTTATTTTCTCACGTTCCGATAACGAACCCGAGCGAAAGATGAGGGAAATCGCTCACCATCTGCCCCGCACGCTCGCCCAAGTAGGCACTCGTACCCCGGACTATTTCCCATGATTCTTTAATAGCTGCTAATAGTTCGTTAACAGTGAAGTGTGCAGACGCGGACTGGCGACCATTTCAGCGACGGCCGTACGTGTGGATTACGCATCATCGTTTCTTTGTGCACGTCCGTATAAAGACGCTTCGAGTCACGTTAAACTTTTTTTTCTCGCGACTTATCCACCTTCTTCGAAGGTTTCAGGGTTTTTCTTTTAAAATTCCCTCGGGTGTACCCGGCGGTACAAGGCGCAAATGGGACATGACTCGTTGACAGTTCAGGGAAAACATGTTAGAAGTTGATAAAATAATGAGGAATCCTTGTTACTCAGCGGTGGAAAAAGTGGTCAACTCGATGGGTTCCGTGTGGTCGGCGGATTCTTATAAACAGATCCTAATGTGAGAGACAAAACAGATTCTATAGGTTGTCTTTATATCAAATACTTGCACACAATTACTTGGGTTTGAAAAATACGTCTGCCAAGTTAGATGGACAGTATAGCTCTCTCACTTATTGTAACATTGATGTACAATAAGCAGAAGGTTAAAGTACGACTCAAAATTATTGAATGCAGAATAGAATAGAACAGTATTATAAATATGCTCATCAATCCTGAGAAGCATACCTGTGCCGCTTCTACACGCACGCACGCACACACACACAACACACACACACACACACACACACACACACAATTGCAATAGTTCCATTTTCTACGAAAAATCGCTAAGAACTCGTGCAACCGCAACGTTAGAATACTGGTAGTAGTGCGATAGCATCAAAAGAACATTGCCAGTAAGCGACCATGAGCACATAGCTGATGGATAACTTCGAAAATACGGAATTCTGGAAATCCTCTGTCCCTAATTATTAGATCCAAAATAAAATTTGGTGACTCACCTTATATAATCGTTCTTGCAGAGTATCATATTTGACTTGGTGAAACAGGAGGAACCTATGTCGGCCAGCATGGCGCCGCAGCACGTGCATTTGAGGCAGGAGTTGTGCCAATACCGGTCGAGGGCGTGAAGTAAAAACCTGAAACAAATTTTTAATCGAGATAATAATGCCATTGATTTTCCAACATGCGGCAATGAATAAGATCATACCAACATCCATCAGCTAATCATTAACGTCTATTCCGATTTCAAAAGAAAGATCGAGTTTGGAGAACAAAAACTTTCATTCACTTTGAAAATAAATTTTCTCAGGTATTATCAAGAAATCTCCACAAAAAATCGCTAAAGTTCCAGCCATGCAACTTGATCGTATGAGCAAATTATCGTATTATATAATGTAACATTGTTTTGAAATTTGAACACCTTGAGTGCTAAGGAATTGATAACTACCAATTTAATAGGAAAAACTCTTTCTAAATACATAATATTAAACAATTGAATGAAAAAATGGATTTTTAGAAAATTTTCCCGATTTTTAAAGCAATATTAATGCAATTTAAGTAAGTTCTCCAGCATAATTTTATGCTCAACGTTTTTAATGTTTTAGGTCATCGTCGATAAATCTGCTTACAAAAATTGGTTGTCTTATACGTTGTACTTACGTTGGTATATTTAGATTTAATTTACACTAAGTGAACTGGGTAGAAGAGCTACCTAACACAGAAATAATTCTGAACCTATGTGTAACACTTTGCTGCGTTCTTTTCATTCCTGAGAATGTTTAGATTGAATCTCGATCCTGAGAGCTGCAGAAAATGTCTTCAGGCTTTCGTTTAACTTTCCGTCAACCATTCAGTGGGTCGGGGAAGTAAAATTAGAGTCCTAACTACGGAATCATATTTTTCTTGAATCTTAAACTGAACCTTCGACCTACATTTTCACGAATGAAATGAGTGAACACAGCTAATAGGTAAGAGCTGAGGTAGAAGGAAGAAAAAAAGGGAAGCTCTGTTAACGCGTCTGAGTGTTGTAGCAGCTCTTGGTTGAGTTAATCACTATGGAGCTGAGTAGAGCTCTCAAATCAATTACTGGCAATCCAATTACGTTCTTTTATCTGCTCCTTCTACAACCTTTATCAGGGCGAAAGCTCGCTTGTATTTTACTCGCGGGAAAAAAAAGGCAGCTGAAGTTGATTAAAAGGTAAATACGAACCGCTAACATTTTTCTGTGAACGATTTACCGTTATCATGTAGCGGATGACGAGAAATCCGAAACATATACCTTCATATGTAAGTAAAAGTTCTCGTTATGGTCGTTGAGAAAATTTCCGTAAATCGTCGTATTCCATTTATACTAAATGGTTTAGAAATTTGAGAACTTGAATGCAAATAAATTGTTGATTTTAATTAATTTCTCATAACAAAAAACATATACTACAAAATGGTCCAAAAACCAATTTGGGATTTTCATCATTATTCGTTGTCCTAAAAAAAAGTTTAGCACGCGTTAATTGTGAAATAATTTGATCAGTATCCTGCTGGACAAATATAAAAGTAACTTGTTTTACTAGTTTTTTGCGATTTTTAGTGACTTATCCGGCACACTTTTAGAAATTTGACCAATTTATTGTGTTTAAAAAGTGCTGCTCAACAAACTAATATTTTATTTTGGAATGCTGGATTGTTTGTTACAACACGGAATTACTATGCCAATGTTAAGGAGAGCTATCGTTTGCAATGTCACACACACATGTATATATATGAACTACGATAAGTACGTTACCAATGTGTGTAAACGTATGACAAAATGCTATTATTACGTATTCAATCTCAAACAAGGTAGATATTGGTATTTTTCCACCTAAAATTTCCGCAATAAGAGAGCATCGGAGCCTCTCATTAAGGTTTCGAGGGATGAAAAATATAAAGGACAGATAGGGATGCATTTTTCTCAAAATTCTTGTATGCTTTTAGCCAAATCCAAATAGGCAGGGCAGGGGTATGTTTTTTAGTTATTAGTTTTATGGGTTGTTGCCCATTTTGCATGGGAGGGGGGGGGGGTGTGGCTCGAAACTTTCAAAGGTGAGAGGCGAATAATCTGCTACAACCAGAGGTTGTCCTATTGGTTGCTTAATCCGTCAGGCATATCCCCAGAAGCAGTGTATTCAAGAATCGAGAAGGATGAACTACTCCTATAGTCCTATCCATAAAATGCTAGGCGTTGTAACAATACAGTACGTAGGTCCATAATCTAAATTAGATAAGCATCGAAATTAGCTTCAATTAAAAACAGAACTATGGATTTGGTAGTATTATAAAAGTAGGTACCAAACTACCCCTAGCTATTCTGGGTCTGCCCAACAGTTTTGTAGATTAGTTTTTGTACCTTCTCTTCTACACTACTGGAGTGCACTACGGGAGTGGATTCCTTATTACTCCCACTCATGTTTAGGTTGTCATGCGATGTATGACCTTAGTAATTTTTGTCTTAGAGACATCATGTTGATAACTCTATTCGATTCTACGATGAATTTCTTACTAATTTCGATATTATAACGTCAGAATAGGTACGTCAATTCGTAACTTACCGCTCTGTAAACGTAGTTGCTGTACAAACATCAAACAGGATGAGTTTATGCTCGTTTATCTTTTTCTGTAAAATGCAGCCACTACGGGCGCTGAGCTTGAACTTTGGGGTTTTCTTCCATCTTTCTTTTTGTCACCCTGATGCCAGCAATCTCTTATTTACTGAATATTGATTTTGAACGATATTTTTCATTGGTAACGAAGTCCACCAGTCTGTCCAACAAATAATATAAGATTTAAGGTTGCATACCGAGAGACCAGTATCAGCAAACTCAAAGATACATCTGAATGCTCAAGGATTCGTTTTCGATGAAAAAGTTGGGACAACCCATTCATTGCTTATTAATCATAAACCGTACCATTGTCCCACTGTTTGGAAGATTGATAAAAACTTAATCCATCGACGTCCAATGGGCAGGAAGCGCTGACATAACCAAAAAAAGTGGGTCATCCCAAAAGATTTACAGCTTTGGATCCATTTCAATGTTTTTCCAGGCAACTTTTATTAATTCCATTAAACAATGGAACAATCACTCGCTTCACCCTCTCCAAGGAGCACGGGCGGGGAGTTCGTATCTTTTTTAATCTTAGTAAGTAAGCAGCTCTTCTGAGAAGTAGAAGAAAGAAGAAGAAGAAAGTAGAAGATAGAAAGGGTGATGAAGGGGGGGGGGGGGAGGAGGAAGGGATAGATGTAATCCCATATCTCAACAAGAGTTCGGAGCCTGAGAGCTCGGCGTTTATTGTATTGGATCAATGTTTCCACTTACACATAATGAGATGAGAGACTCTGGAAGCCGTTTTCTGATTAATTTGCCCCTTTTCCTTTCTCCCAAGTTTTCCTTCCCACCTCTTCTGCTTAATTCCTTCCCCGCCGTTCCCATCCCTCCTCCACATTCTCGTCACTTTAACCTGCACTTTGTTAATTAATGTTGTTCCACCTTTGAAAACCTAACCGAAACGCTTCACCCTCATTTCGCATCTCTTTTTTCAATCACAGTATTCACTCAGGAGTAGAATTAGTTTTATAACTTTAACCCGGATACGTGAGTAATGTTATTGTTCATGAATAAATTAACAGAAAACGTCTGCCGATTCAAGTGTAGCACTTAGATTCTTCGAATCGGTAACATGAATGTATACATCATTGACATTTAAAAAAAATAAAAACCCCGAAAATCCCCATAGAGAGTTCTGATGGAGTTTGAGCAAAACCGATGAATCAGGCGGTAAGAGAATCATGATTGATAGATGTTATATCTACTGTATGTGCATGCGGGAGATCTAACAGTGAGTCGGAGGCGATGTAGTTCATCGGGTAAATTTCTTCGAAATCGGATGAAAAGTAAATGTCATGCTTGTTACAGTGATTTTGAGGTTCGCCATTCACAGTAGTTACCAATAACACGATCGCGAAGAAAATCATATGTGACAATGCCACCGTCATTTTCCAACTACCCTTCTAATTTTAGGTGGATCAACAACATAAGCCACGAAAAAATATGTGTTGATGGATTTAACGTTTGAATGATCAATTTCTGAGAGGTCAAATTGATAGGGAACGATTATCTAACACACTCATTCTCACAAAATTTCATCGAAATCGAATGGAAACTGTAAAAGTCGATGCAAGAATTTCTATTTGAGTATGCGCAGCGGCTATTAATTATACTACCTCATGAAATTGGTATGGAGTGATTTGTCGTCTTTTCCTAACTACCCTTCAAATTTGAGCAGTAGCGGACAACTATAAATAAAAAAAATCATTCATGATGAAATTTACAAATGTGTATGCGCAAAGTGAAGTACTGATGTGAGCAATGCAACTGATATGGGCTCATCTACATCCTAACCTGCACAATCCCTGAAATGCCATCAAAATCGGATGAAAACTGTGAAGGAGATGCGTAAAGCAAAGATTTGCGTACACATAGACAGACAAACTAAAACACCCAAAGAGACATATGTACGTCAAGCTGAAATTTTCGAGTTCAATTTAAATCTTCATTCTTCCTTAATTTACCTTCTTTTACTCATTTCCGTCACCATTCAATCCAAAAGTAAGTATGTGTTTAAAAAAGGCTACGCATGCTTCGGTGGTACGAATTTGAACCCCCTCACCCCTCCCTTCCCCTGCTCTTTGGTTTATCATTTTTAATAATGAACCATTGCAATTGAGCAAAAACAATTAGGAAACCCTCAAAATTTGTTGGTTTACGTTTCAAAGTACGTAGATTTCAAAAAACAAATTTAAAAATCCCGCCGCCACCCTTTCGAAGCTTTATTCCGATACTCCTGGACGAAAATGTACGAACTTTGGCTAAAAAACTACCTATACACCGGCCGACGAAGAGCTTCTTGTGGTCTCGCTTCGCTTTTGATAAACTTTGAAGGGTGAAAACAAAGGCTTTAAATATTCAAAAACAGGGATTTCAAATACATTCAAAATTAAAAAAATTAGTTTTAGCGACTTTTTGTGGAGAATTAAGGAATCACAATTGCCCCGTAAATGTTTAAATACAATTTTTCGAACATTTTCTTTGTCAAAATCCATTTTGCGGTATTCTGAAATGAATCCTATATTTTAACACTTTTTTGAACAAAGATGCGATTAAAAACAAAGATATGCTGAAAAATGTACTTGAATGTCCTTATTAGTTGCTGAAAAATCGATAAAACTGCAAAAAGCTAAAAATCTCAAATATTTCTTAATTGCAGAATATTATTTAGATTATTTTCCCTATAAATTGGTAGTTAACAATTTCGTAGCAATTAAAGTGCACTAATCATCTCAAACAAATATTACAAAATGTAATACGATAATGTACGAAACTTTGCTCATATTATTATGCTGCATGACTGGAACTTTTCGTTCAATAATAATATAAATTCGAATGATACGACACGAAGCGATTACGACCAACCGTTCGCAATACAAAAAGGTTTAGGTTTTCGGAATGAAAAAATCGTCAAAACGACATTGGCATGGAAACGAGTAGGCTGAATCGCTGAAGTTTTCCTAGTGATAGCAATCTAAGTATGCTCGTTTGATCCCGGACAGAAAGACTAATGTATCAGCGCCTACAGCTCGAAAGGGAATAGTAGGTAAAACTTTGTATAAAATAGTTTGCAGTGTTTTCTCTATAGGATATTGTGACCCAGCTGGAACCGGTTTCTTCTGGAACGTAAGAAGAAATTTTGATTTTGAAGAGAAAAAGAAAAACTTTTCTTCATTTCACGCAAGTGAAAACAATGTATTGCTTCCGAGTCTATCTATGGTTTATAACGTTTCTTTATTCGGACAGTTCAGATTATAACAAGCTTTATAAAAGGCGTCGTTTTTCAAAACATGAATCGGATCAACGACAAGAAGCTATAAAAAACGCGTTGGCTGCTTCTAACGTACGCACGCTTATCAATGTAAGCTAATAAGCGGCGAATCAAAAACTAAATTTCATCAAAACTGAACAAACACTCTGGCTTTTGCCTATGAGAACGAGGCTACTGACCCGACGATAAATAATCTATTGATATGATAGAAGCAACGGGATCGTAAACGATAAAATCAGTGTCGTCTCCGCGCCTGTCTCGTATTCGCACTTTCCTTCACTCAGGCACCGCTATTCCTGCTAATGCATAAATCGCCTTTCTCCAAACGGTATTCTTGAGTGAATAACTTCACATTTCTAAGAACTGTGAGGAAAAAAGGCATGTTTTTGATGTCGAAAGGGTACAAGAAGAACACCAGGGAAAAGAGAAAAATATTAATCCCAAGTACGTGGAAACGGTAACCAAACTATTCTGATATGAAGTCTTACTGGATGTGATTTCGGACGAATCGAATACAGAAAAAACCAATTTATAAAGATTTTATGAAGAAAATTTAATTCATAAAATTTTATTTATTTTTTTTATAATGAAAAAACCAAACCAATCGACCGATTCTGAACGTCCCGATACTATAGGAACTCGACGCACCCAAGAAAGGAAAGACGAGGACCAACAAGAAATCATGGAGAGAGAAAAACCGTGATACTTCAAACCTACCATTGAAACAACTTTGGAACTTTGCTACCCAATTCTAATGAAATGTGCTCCCTAATTTTTCATGTGCTTATTAGACATTTAATCTACCAATAATTTATTTTCACTTTTTATATATTCAATACCTGCAGTTATTATTCCACTTCATACACCTCGGAGTAGATGATTATGTATAAATATTATGTTCCTGCGCATTTCATTGTAAAAATCTATAACGATTACTGAAGTAAAAAGGTTTGATTGATTGATAAAAGTTGTGAATCAAAGAGCTGTTTTTCACAGTTTATTGCTTCTGAGTAATTATTCAAACCCAAAATCGACCATCAAATATACGTCGTACAATCGGAAAAAGTGTCACATTTCTTCTTTTCCCAGAACAATGGGACTACATTGAATTGGCGTTTTACGTTTGTAACAGTACCAAAGAACCGTCACGAGAGCAGTTCTATTGAACGGAGGCAGGATATACCGAACGGTCCTGCCGCTCTCTAGCCATTCGAGTCTCTGCCTACATCAAGGTGAATAATTCTCTCCTTTGTCCGTATAACAATAATTATCAAATGAATCATGATTGATTCCTATTCATATATAACCCAATTTCTATCATCACATACCTGCACCACAAGTGCGGTATCACATTTACCCCTATTGAATTGAATTCAATAAATATACCCTGACCACAGTCAGATCTCCTCCCTTTAATACTTTTCTATTGGAGCACCATAGAAGAAAAAGGTATTAAAATAGTTCCAGTGATTAATTTCTGTTTCTTACTTATTAACCATTATCCCAAAATAATATTTAGATATACCAAAATATAAGACAGATAATAGGAAAGTTAATCACGACGATACTCAGATTATCTCACGTAATTGGAAAAGTAATACAGTTCACTCGCAGTAGATTGAATATACGATTGAATAGGTGAGCACTTGCATACAGTGGTATTAGAAACTTGACCAGTCATCATGATTGTTAGGGGTTACCAGAGCGAACGTTATTCCATCATTCCGAAGACTTCTATTTGCCTCCTCTATCCTCCTGATTATAGGAGGGTTTGTTTGTTTGAAGCTGTACAGTGAGAAAAGGGTCCTTGATGGGGCAGAACGGAAAGCCGAGAAGATGATAGTGAAGATGATTTCGTGGATCGTAAGTGGTGCGTGAGAGAATGCAGAGCTCGGCCGAGGGACCTGATGGGAGACGGTGGGCTCCGGCAACAGGTTGCGATTCTTCAGTTTTCGAATGGGCATCAAAGGGATTTCCTCTTCAAGTGTGGGAAGGTCAACTACATTTTTCCACCCAAATATGGAACGAACAAAATCAATATGAAATTGGAAAACGATTTCAATAAATAATACGGATTCAGTAAAAACTTTGTCAATTTACACAAATAAAAAGAGATTTAACGCAATTAGACCGATTACAAGAACCAGCACATAATCAACTGCGAATTACAGAAACAGAATAAGAAAGAAAGGAAAATTACATATAGGCGGTTAAAAAGGGCTTAGACAAATATCAATAAATGCATAATTTTGCGATTCAGCATGATACCCCAAAATGATGTATTACATGTAGCGATTCAGTTTTACACAATTTTTGCACTTCTAGAGTAGACTTGCGCATGTTTTTTCGCACTAAAAAAATCGAGTGAAGGATAATTTCTCTATAACATTTCCCGAACAATTTGACTCTGCAATCAAAAATTGGGGGTTCCTATTCAAAAAACAAATTAGATGTCAAATGCGCAGGTTTCCGCAAATGCGCAATGAGCAATTTGGTCATATTCGAAATCTAAGAAAAAATTGTGAAGTATCGCGTTTATCTGAATTTTTTACTTCAACAATTAGAGAAAATAAAGGGGTGGGGGGGGGGGGAGCCTTTCTCGTGGACCTCCCTGTACCGTACACATCATTCCACACGATAATTCTTTTCAGGATTGTGATGAAAAGTCCGTTTTTTCGTACAAAAAAGAGTAGGTCAAATTTTGAAATATACGATGCAAAAATCGCTTTAAAAAAAGCTAAATATTGTCAAATTTATCCTTTATACCCGAATATTATTCAAAGATAAGTGAACTACAAACTGAAAAATTCTAAACTTCTCACCACCTCAACACTCTTCTCAACACTCTAAAATGTAATTGAATTTCAGTAATAAAAGCAAAAGCATCGATAAAAATTGGCAAAGATTAAAAAAATTCAAGTTTTGCCACACAATTAGGGCCAACAAATTCTTCGCAATTAAAGAGCGTGAATTACAAAACAATTCATGATAAATAATGTAGTAATGCGATTATTTACGATAATTCGCTCACACGATCATGATCCAAGACTGCATTTTTTTCTTTTAGCTGTTACTTTGGCAAAGTCAGAGTCGAAAATGAGCGTTTCGTGACCTTTTTGTACGAATGGGGATTTTTATTATGTCCGTGATGTATTATTACTTTCTGACCTAAATCAGAGGCGAAGGTACTCCACACAACATGAGAAATCAAAAAAGCACAGAACAACTGACCAATAATCAGGATCGCTGCCGCTGTAGACGATGTTATGGACGAACGCCCACAAATTATTTCTGAGAAGGGAACAATTGTACGAGGGCTCTCATTACACACACGGGTACCCCAGCGGTGGCATTAAACAGCCATAAACGTCAGAAACTCCCTGAGTCTCCGTCTGTACTTAACTCGTTAGTCAATTAGGATAATTTTAGGGCAATTTCCCGGCACTTATTTAACGGTGCCAACCACAGCCGACCTTCCGAGAGAGAGCTTACGTACATTTTAGCCGCGTAAGGTGAGCTGAGGGGAGGATATAATTAAGAAAGTGCTAGTGTAGAGAGAGAGCGATCCAAGTAGCCCACATACTCGTACACATGAGGGAGGTTTCACAATAAATTTGTAAATTCGCTAGGCCCCCTATAACAATCATAAAACGCTGCAAATTATTACACAAAGGTTTATTATCTCTGTATTAGATAGAACTTCTACGCAGATCATTGGTCTATAATTATTATTAAGCCCCATGTATATCTAGTAAATGATCAAAACTTGGTGCATAGTGCCTCTCAAAAGGGTTCACACCTTTACAGCTCAGGACCTCACATTTTACAGCTTATAGTAGGTGAATGTTGAAAAATTTTCTAAAAATGTCAAAACAACAAAACAATAAACTAAGTAAAACGGCATGTTGAAAAGGAAAGAAATTAGCCTCAGAGCCAGCACCAGCTGTTCACTGATCCTCCGAACCTCGTAATTGTTTTTGAGGTGTCCCGAACGAGCTCCATTAAATTTAGCAACGTGAGTCCATTAGGAAAGAAATTAGCCTTGGAGGTTCCGAATCTGATCAGAATAACACGAGAACTGAGAATATTACGGCAATATAGAATGACCAGGTGACTCAGAAAGAGTAACGCTTAGATCACCGAGAAGTTTTAACGACCCCCTGTTTGCGCGCAATTTGAAAAGAACCAGAAATTTTTTATCAAACTCCACATACACATATCAAAAAGCGTTCAACTCAAGAAATTTCAAAACGAATTTCCATGGCGGAAATTTTAGATTTATTGCAATAGCTTAATTTTCTTGGAAAATCAGCTAAAACGTTCCGACCTTAGTAGACTCGGAAGTAATTAACCATCTGTTGTTGGAATAAAAATAATAATTTAATGAAGAGCAATTCCTAAATATTTACTAATCAATAATTAAATAAAATAATATAATTGAAATAGATTATTATTAGGTTTTTATATCCATCAACTCAGGAAGAAGGCTATGTAATCACCATTGCAGTCCGATAGTGATGGAATTTTTACAAAGTGTGAGTTGTTTATATTTATTAAATAGATCGACCTCTCAAATCTCCATCGCTGCTGAGGCAACGGTGGCGTCTGCACTTGCTCATAGGAAAATTCTTTCTAACAACTAAAAACCTTAACTGCTACTATTCGCCCGATTTTGATTAAACTCTCGGGGATTGTGTGAGTAGGGCATTGTGATTTCATACCACATCACTGTCGGATTAATGGTACATAACCTCTGCGCACCGTGAAGTTCATTTAACATTTTAATGTCCAAAGCATTCGTCTGATTCCAAAGATATTCTCAGAGAATATGTAGGTGGGTGTCAAAATCGTCCTGAATTTCATTTGCATCGGAGCTTGGATCAACGTTAATATCTGAGCATGAGCAAACGTAAGATTCTTGTAACAAGTAAGTATACTATTTAGACTCTTTATCCGATCTGGGTCTACACTATACAATACTGGCTACTGTTCTAGATACTAGTGAATTTCAACTTGAACTACCTTTCGTACCTTTCCAGGATTTTGCCGCCACAGCCAGCGCAGACCTTGACGCCGCCCGTCGTGCCGGTGGTGTTGTTGTTGTTATTATTGTTGATGTGGTGGTGGTGGTGGTGGAGGTGTGGTGGCGGGAATGGGCCGGCGGGGTGGTGATGGTGCTCGTGGGGCGGACCGCCCATCACGTGGTGGCCGTTGCTGTACGCCCCGTCCGGCGGCGGCGAGTGAGGAGACGGCAGCTCCGTGTAGGGGTGGTAATGTGGGTTCATAGTTGTCGCGGCCAGCTTGATATCCTGGAAATAACAGAAAACCGAATTTTATCAACAAATCCAATAGCATATTTCAATTTCAATTTAGACGATATACATATGATGAGTGTACCGTCGAATCAGGTCAATAGGTTGGTGAATAGGAAGTGTTGAAAAAAGTGTTAGTAGCACATTGAAGCTAGTAGGGTCGCCCTTTTGATGAGACCAGCTTGGTCCAGTTCAAAAGCTTGACATTAGGAAAAACGAATCCAACCATGGACAACATCATGAAACCATACACGGATGCTATAGCAGTTGTTGAAGAAGAATACGTTTTGTGACAACATTAGCATAGGGGGTCGGAATTTGGTATGTGCCGATTGTCGCTTGTTTTAATGTAAGCTAACGCTTTTTTTGTTCTGATTTTATTATTATTTACTTTTAATTTTTCATTTGATAACATCCCACGGAGAAAATGAGTTGAGATTTGTTCTAAATTGCTCAACGACTAAGCAGTTGAGTACCTTCAGGATATGAAAATAGAAACCCGTTTTTTGACAATCTCAAAATTTCCACATGTATTTTTCACATTTGACAACCCAAGTTTTGCACGCGAGCGTCCGTGACCTACTTGTATGGTCCAGAATATCGCGGAAACCTTGTTATCCTTCCAGGACTGACCACCATATCACATGGAATGACCGCTACAGCCCTAGGGAATACTTCAAAGACGCCTGAGAAATTCACCACGTTGCCACGTTCAAAGTAAACAGCGAAGTATTCAGTTCTCATGCGCTCTTATTGTGCAATTGCAAGAAAAAGCTCTTGAGTAATTAAACAAGTAGGTACAATTATATTAAACAAGAAAGGGGAAAAAACTATGAGGGGGTAGAACTTAACTTTGAAAACCTGAACTTCAAAATGATTATAACATTTTATTTAAGAACCAGAGGAGGATAGCTATACAAATGCTCCACCTTCTGTTTACATTTTTCTACAAACTTGCCATTTTTTGAGATTGGATGAAAAATGAAATATTCTATAATCATGAAGAGGCCAACAAACTTACGTAATTTGTGCCATATTGCGAACAATTGTTGTCCAGATTGTCACTGAATTCACCCCAGTAATTCATCCCAAATTCGTCTCTCTTTTCACGATTTACAGCTACAAAGAGACGCACAATAACAATTCGTTACTGAATAAAAGTAGGAGCAAAATGAAATGAAATCAAGAGAGAGAATTCTGTTGAAAGGATGCCGGTATCAGATTTCAGATGTACGACGTCATATGTTATTCATACTTCCTGTCCCCAACAACTTAAATTACAGATTAAAATCTCGTAGATATAGCACAGTTTGTTATCTAACGGGTGTGTAAACTTGTGGTCCAGATGACTTGAAATATGACGTTTCAGTTTCAGAAAATAATAAGATCCGAAATCGAACTCAACCACCGAAGTTTTATTTTCGAATGGATTTCAAAACTTCGTGGACGAATTTTGTTGTAGTTTCAACAAAAATAGTCCGATTTTAGATGAATTAGCAGTGGTTGAACTCAAGATGGTCCCTTATTTTAAAGCAGCAAACGTAAAATTCGTTTCCGAATTATACATAGTTCAACACCCATTTCGATTAAATGATTGGCTTCTATATACGACCTCCTAAGAGTGTCATCATTACTGAATCAATAGAAGCAGATTCGTGTGTGAAGACTGAAAATTCCAGCATCGGGCTTATTTCTCTATCAGGTATATTGTTCTGAAGTGATTGAGAATCGTGGTTGTATTGTAAAGGAACCAATCGCTATAGCATCGCCAATTCGAATACAATGTCGATGAATCTCAAAGGTGGTGCAGATCTAGGTGTAGAGATCCCCTTTGAATTTCGTTCAACTGGATCAAGTGTAGCCTCTACGCCAGAGCAAATAAGTGCAACACACTCCACATAATCTGGTAACCTCCCCCCCCCCCCTCCTACTCTGCCGTACACGGAACACCCTCAAACTCTAATGTTCTGTAAAACTTGGCAAATTATATCAAAATGTCAATACCTGCGGCAGATCATGGTTCATCTCTTATCACTTCTTCCCCTCGAACGCTCGAATCTCTCACTCCAATATTGCTCAAAAACGACAAATCTGTCGCGGATATCCGCTCGTGTATGACCAACTAATGTGCCAGTGACTCAATACAGAAATAATCTACAGACCAGCTTTTCTGACTTTCTCATTCTGCATCCGTATCTACCTATCGCTCGCTCCTCTTGTCCTCAGCATCTTCTCCCCACTCTCTCTCTCTTTCTCTCTCTCTCCCTCTCTCTCTTCCCCTCTCTCTTTCTCGCCCTTACTCTTCCTTTCCCCCCTTACACTCCCTCTCTTCCTCTTCTACTCACCGAAGACGGTTTCCGCGGGTTTACCGCTCCGTTCTGCTGAGTCATAACGTCGCACTGCCGCCTCAAACGCCGAACGCACGTACTCCGTCATAAAAATTACCTTTTGCGGCGTCCGGCAGTAACGACAAATGAATTACTTTTTCTCTTTTTTTATCCACCTCACTTCTCCATTCACCACTGTAACCGAAGCTGAGGTTTTTTCTTTTCCGGCACTGACTAAAACAAGAGAAACCAGGTCTAAAAAACCGTATCATCTCCTCAATTTCGTTCGTCCAGGAGACAACGTTTCGTCCTTCGAATTGCAAATGACAGGTTATTCCACAGCGTGCGGTCAACCAAAATATTGGCCCACAACCGTCAACGTACAATCAATCTAGCGATTCACATTCAATCGAGAATTCATTTTTTCCCAATAGGTTCACTGCAAGAGGTTCTAAAGCCCAAAGAAAAACACGTGGTGTCAGATCCGGTATAAAAGACATCGATGATTCCATCCTAAGGATATTGGCATCAACCTAACTCTCCTACTATGTATAGTTTTTATTCCATGATTTCTCTAAGTTTCGCACAATGGTGACGACAAAGCACCCCTCCCACCTGAGTGGGACCCACCTGCTCATTGTGACGTCACCAGTGCAGCAAACTTGGAAAAATATTGGAAAGAAAACTACTCATCGTTGAAGAGTGTGGATGGCATCAAATTTCTCAGCATTTAATTTATTTTTATTTAAAAATAAGGAATGAATCAATGAATCACGTGGACAACGCTCATTAAAAAATGTCACTACTCGCGCATGATTTCACTCTCAGTTCTAGCCCTTATAGGGAGAGCTAAATCAACATACATAGTTCAGGGTGGTTTCATTCGATCCTTAGGAATAATTTCTATAGAGTCGGATATATTCATTTAGAGTTTTTTTCTCTGAAAACCTGCAGTCGGGGGTTTTTAAGGGCGCAGAATCCGATTACCAGATCGAAAATGAGAAATATCAGCACACAGCAGTTGCCTATTCCATAATAGGTATTATATTTTTATATAAAAAACTTTCAGGGTGACAAAGACGGACATTTGCGCGTACTGTCGAACTGCTCGTTTTATTATTGCATGGAGACATTTTTTTCGTAAGGTTTTATATATTTCCATTTTGACACCGAACCTGTCAGAATAGAGTTGACTTCTATAGCAGAGAAACCTGACCAGTGAGCCCCTTTTCGAAGCCGAGAAGGAGTCACCGAACGAACTTCAATAACATTTTAATCGCGCTCGATTGGGATCCGCTATCTCACAAGCTCTCAAGAGGGCCTCGCCACACCCCGACACGTTTCAAAAAGAAAAAAAAAAAAAACGCTCACGTGAAAACTAATAGTGTTCACACGGCCCGCTGAAAAATAACTCCACTTTTAATTAAAAAGCGAAACCCAAGACTATCTCTAATACTAATAATTATTTCCCTTTTTCTGCGTTCGTCACTAAACTGTGTAGGCGAGCCTTGTCTCGTACCTGGCATTGTTTGCTTCCATCGGAAAGAACTGAGGTGGATTTTTTGTTTTGTTTTCAACGCGGTCGTTTTTTCTCCCCCCGATTCTTTTCTCTTTTTCAACTCCGGAGGAGGACCGAGTTTCAACCTGGTTATTACCGAAGGAATGACAATAGTGTGGAGAATTGCCCGAGTCCTAATCTACTTCGGACGCGAGAGGGGGCACCTAATAATGTCACTGGGGAAGGCTCTCAACGTGGAATAATATGAGGCTGGTGAGTATTCCAATAACAATCGTTCTAGGGAAGTGGAAGAGGTAGGAGGGTTATATTGAACTTCGGAGTCGGCTTTGGTGTGGGAATGGAGGAAGGGAGGGGGTAGGTATTATCTCGACCTCTAGTAAGTGCTAATCAACATCAAGGGGTAGATACTACCTAAGTTAATTGTTTTCCGACTCAAAGTTGCCTCGATGATTGATTTTCAGCTGGATATAAATGTTTAGTATTCGCGCCGACGCGATGTTCAAAAAGTCTTCAGTCATTCACCTTGACCTTTTGAGCATATATTTATTTCAAATTTTTCATCAGGAATTCTTCCGATTGATTGATGGGAAGGGGGAGGTGGCTAGATTACCTGTACCTTTGGCAAGTGTTGATCAACATCGAGGGGTTTTTCTGACTCGAAAATTTCTCGATGATTGATTTCCAGCTGCATATGAATGTTTGAGATTCATAAATGATCTAGCTGGCGCGATGTTCAAAAGACTGAACATTCAGCTTGACTTTATGAGCCTGTATTAGGTATTTTGCAATTTCCGATCAAATGTTCCATATCGAGTATTTTGGGGGGTGAGATGGGCAGATTGCGTCGACCTCTGGTAAGTGCTAGTTAAAACGAAGGGGTGTGTACGGTCTAAGTTAATATTCGCTGACCCAAAGTTGTTACCATGATCGATTTTCAGTTGGATATCAAGGCTTGGGACTGTCACAAATGATCTTGGCGACACAATGTCCAAAAAGTCTGAGTCATTTAGATTGACATTATTTAGGAGGTAAAGCAGATGCATTTTCGTTACAATAAGTACCAGTATTTCGAACTACTTATTTAGATATTAGCTTTATAAGGACGTAAAACTACTAATAAAACATGGGTAGGTCAGCCCATACATTACAGGTGATAAAGCGGTTCAGAAGTTAATTTAATATTCTGGAAATTCGATGATTCGCTGAAGTGATGGGGCTAAACATGATGGATAAGGGAAGACCTGTGGTGGGCGGTCCAAATTTAAGAGGATCGACATAGGCCAGAAAATGGGGCTAGTCGAAGGTTCAGGGTGAACACGAGAAAGCCATACTTGGGACAAAACCCTCCGTTGTGTGATGTTTCCTTCATTTTCCCAACCGTATGAGGGCTCATTACTAATTGACGGAATTCCTGTTGGGGTTTCAAGCCGGGGGGTTCAGGCACAAATGGATATCCGTGTTAAAACGTCAGGAGGTTCCTCCCCAACCGTTCACACACAGAAACATCGAGAGAAGCTAATAGGCCGGCGCCTGACAACGCCGCCGCGGAAAGTGCGAAACTGATTCGGGAGCCTCCGACAAACTAAAGCATTATTTGTCGAATTAGGAGGAATCCCGGGGAAGCTTCACGTCCTAATCTCCTCAACTATGAAATACGGGAGCCTTGACAGCTAATGCGCGCTACGCGCAGCCCAGCTATATTTAGCTGTTAAATTTCGGGCGAAAAGGGATTATCATATCAACTTCAACCCTCCTCCCTCCCTTCTCTCTTAAAATTCCCGTCATGTTGTCGACATTTATGTCCGGACTCCGGGGAATATTCCGTGATCGCCTCGTGCGATAGCGGTATAGAAACCCTTTTCAGCAGCACTAAATGCGGGGTTAAAACGTGATTCGATTATCGAGGGAATCTATTCTTTTGATTCGAAGTGCAGGGATTGCATTATGTCAAGTGGAATGGCACGCTGACATATGTTCACATCCGATCTACATACGGCAATACTAATAAGGGCGTACAGGCGAAATTCATTGGGCAATCGCAGTAGTAGGCTTGGCCCGTATTGATAGGCAGGTTGTATAATGTAGACAAGTTACTCGCGTTTGGAATTGCATCAAGATATATTTGACCTTCAAATAACAGCCATATCTACTTGAATGAATAGCCAAACAGAGACAAGAGACAAATGAAATTTCGAGCTCCATCCTCATCATCTGAGTGCGCTAAATTCTCTCAGTTCACCCTAGGAAGTTGACAAGTGATTAGGAGCCTCTTGGGCAAAATGAGATTCAAACGGAACTATGCGATCCACTCTGATCAGCTGAATGAACCAAATTCTCTCCTGTCACCTTATGCAGTTGATATTTATGTGTTAGGGATTATTTCTGATTCTGAAGCGTTCAAAGTCATGCGCCGACGTCAAAATCCTCTCTTGTGGTTGTACATAGTTGTCTGCAAGACGTTTTTTTGTAACTTCCATGATTTTCTCAACAAAATTGAATCTTAGTGTGTATTATGTGTTTTAACATTGATTTAATCATAAGAAAAGTTTAAATTGCAAACTATTATTTTTATTCTAAGAAGATGTTTTCTTAACAATTGTTTTCTTTTACTTAATAGAGATTTATTTTTTATATAACCATGAGGGATATCTGCGACTCCACAGAGGGAGACAAATTCTTTGAATTTAAGCCTCTGTGGGCACACGTGTATACTGAATTGGTTCATTTTTTTACTTTTATAAATTTATTTATTTATCGATGAGTATATTTTCTATTGTTTATTTTCTTGTCGTGCCAAATAAAGAATCTAGAATTGAAGAGTTTGGGTCAGAAGCACTCTCAATGAAAGTCCTTAGCTAAAAAGTATCTATTCGTAAAATATACTGGATGTCAGCCAACTCGTGTACTTGCGGCTACTGCAGGAAATTTTCAATAGCTTGGATCTATTTTCAATAGCTTGGATCTATTTTCAATAAATTGTTTGATATAATGGTATATTAGTTATTCTAGAAATAATATTATGTTTCGGGTTCGGACAAGTGGAAAGTTTTTATTATTTTATTTTATTTATTGCTCAGAACCTCATCCCCAAGTTTTCTACGCCAGTTACATAAATGCTGTATACATAATATATAAATATTATATACGCCTGAATAGACACATGGAAGGGGAAACAACAATGCTCCAAACAGTCCCTTTCATTAAATTAAATTGTCACACTATTTGTGATTGGTTGCTCCAACTGATGCCAAACTTCAAAAGTCTATTATGATTGCCAAAATGTGTTCCTACCTACCGTTCACTACCCGGTTTTCCTATTAAATGATTGAATGCGATGCAATTCAGGGGCAGTCAGGCATCCACTATTTCCTAAGGCGAAAAGCTGCCCTAGACCGGTAGTTTCGTAGGCATATCTCATTTCTTGAGCTAATACTCAATTGGCTTCGCATCAAGGATTCCTCCGGACCATGACCGGTTCTAAGCCATGATGACCCTATCGTGCGCCAGAACATCGGTACCTATTGATTTTCACTTTGATTAACGCACTATTAACCAGTTCACATAGAAACCGGTTCGGTTGTTGGGGAGGCTTTGATAGGCATTGCATAAATAAATAAAAATCACTTCATTTTCAATACATTATATATAATAAAACTGCACATCGAGGATCAAATAGATCGCCCATTTCGGCTCAACATAACCCTAACATATTAGTACTCAAATTCAAACTCTGGATCTCTTGGTATTCCAAAATTTCGAAACATATTCGTTTAAATGAGGAAAGTGTAAAAACAACGTGGTTAGACGTGGTTGGATCAAAAAATAAAGGGTGGCCCCCTTCGTTTGAAAAGATGGATTTTCGCGACCTTCTCCGTCCGCCGCCTAGGTACTTCCAAGGAGGTGGGCCGAATAAATCTCGCCCCGGAGGTGGGCAGTATAAATCTCGCCAACGGGGTGGGCAGTATAAATCTACCAAGAAGGTGGGCAGAATAGATCTGCCAAGGAGGTGGGCAGTATAAATTGGATTATTATTAAACAGTATTATTGGATACTAATTGGCGTCAGGCCGAAATGGGCAGCCCGTCAGGCCGCAATGACGGGGGTTGGCAGACAAAGCCTGCAGGAGGAGTCCACCTAGTATCTTATATAAGTGAAATTAATCCAAATATTATTTTGACTTTGAATTGAATTCCACACTACGAAAGGCTCTAAAAATTAATCCGAAATAAGTTCCCAAAATGCAGATCAACATAGTAATTCTAAAAAAGAAATTACTTTGAAAATACGAAGATTCGAATTTTTAGTGATGAGAAAACTGCCACAAAAATCAAACCAAAATTTCCCAACAGCAACAAAACCAACAACCGCGGCCTCTCAGCTTCAAAATAAGGGTGACATGACTTTCCCTTTGACTTTTAAAATGCTGGTTGCTGGCGGGTTCTAGGATATAGAGGTTTTACGGTGCTGAATTTTCTTCGACTTACCAAAATATTGGGAGTTGATATGTTCTAGGGTAAAGACAATTCTCGATATTGAGTTCAAATAATTTTCGGGTTTTAAGCATACTCGAAAAACCCCAACAAAAATAATATTACATACCTAAAAAACACTAGAAGAGTGCTGTTTATTTTGCTGAGATACTATGTACGAAAAGTTATATTATATAGGGTGTCATGCATAAAGTAGTCAGTATTTCAGGGCGAGATTTCCGAGCTCATTCCCAATCTTTTTTTTTTCTTTTTTTCTTTTTTTTTTACGCTTAGTTTTTGAGTAATTCAATTTTTGAGATTTTTTTTCCTTTTTTCGACCTTAAGTCACTAAAACAGCGAAAACTGCAATAATTAAAACAGTAAGTTTAAATTTGAGGATACCGTAGGAAAGAGCGTTAAATTTCCTTCTTATTTTAAGCCAAATCAATATAATTCATTTGGTGAAAAAAAAACCTGCCAGAACATGAAATTCCCAGGAAAATGATAAATTCCAATTATTTAAACGGGCTGCGATGTCCCATTTCTGTATTGTTTTTCGCGTACCTCATCTGCAAAAACTGGCCCAAGATCTCAGCCTTCAAGCGGTATAATCAATTTTTATTTTACTTTATTAATTGGAGGATGAAAGTATGTGTGTATGTTGAAAAACATGGTTTTTCCTATTAAAACGAGAGTTTTCGCGGAAAAAGACCCTCTGAAAAAGTCCGAGTTTGGAGCCGGTCGCCACGTATTTTTTTCACGCTGAATCGAATGGTAACACTTGCATATCCCCCTAACTCTGTTGTAACAGAGTTTTACGCTTTAACTCACGAATTTTTAGTTCATTTGTTATGCTCAATTTTATGTGTTTTTAAGGGTAAACTAGTTACTTACTGTTTTAATTATTATTGTTATTGATATTTTAGTGACATAAGGTCGAAAACACGAAAAAAAAATTCAAAAATTGAATTACTCGAAATCTAAGCGTTTAAAAAGCAATCTCTAAAAAGAACTTTCGATCACAAATGAGCTACTGACCACCTTATGCGGGACACCCTGTAGAACCTCCTTTTTGGTTAAAACAAATAGAAAAAAAAATGAAGTTGAAAAAGAAGAGCCAACGTACAAGGTGAACCTTGGTCGTAATCACCAGCGATTCAGTCAGAAGTAAATGGTTGATAAAACTCAAACACTGGTCGATTGCGCTGAATCGGAACAATTAAAAACATTGAATGTCTTATGTCTTGAATATTATTTTATTGTTCATTATCTTTGTTGGCGAGAATCCCATTCAAACCCATTAACGATTAATCAATCAGAGGTAAAAAATGTGAAGGGGGGGGGGGGGGGGGGATACTTATGACGTTATGTTTCAGTGAACGTGTAACCGTTGAAATCGATTAACGATCATCCATTTCTGAAGGAGAAAAAGAAGTTGCTTTGTCAGTAAAAAGGAAGTTCAGAGTTTCGAAGACTTGGGGGTAACGCTTTGCCACTTTATTTTATACGGTTACGGATTATGACCGATTTCACGACGTCTTGCGGCTCTTATCACGTCAAAGTGGGTCGTTCATTTTGAATTTTCATTGCCTATCGAGAAGGATATCAACTGTAGCGGTATTTTCGTGTTAACTACGCCTGGGAAATATAGGGGACAATATTTATAATTCGCTTACCACCTAGGGTTGCTTGTGGAGGGGGGGGGAGGGGTAGAATTATTCTCTTTGCTATCAAGATAATCTAAACAAGTCAATACAAAAACAGTTTGCAGGACTACTCGCTAACCATAAAAGCTAATTTTGATGTTTCAAGGATTTTTTTAATTTCACTTTATTCAAAAAGGAATTTGGCCGTTTTTACACACAAAAATAGACTATTTGGCCGCTAAGTTTCTCACGAAGTTCTGAAAAATTAGAAGCATCTTTGGAAAATAAAAGAAAAAAGTGTCGCCCTACATTGTCAACGATGATTTCGTTGTAATGATAACGATTGCTCTGAAAGCCAAAAACTTTCAAAATCTCAACACGTATTTCAGGGGCGTTTAATTGGACGTTGTCAACGACATAGCAGTCTAAGGAATCTACCCACCGAAACACAACCACAGAAAATCACGAGAATCAATATCACTACCGAAATTCACTTTCAATTTTCTTTAAATGGTTTAATGGGATGGCTCGTGTAATTTCTAAAGAATAAATTAATTCAAGAAGATATAGCACCAGTATAGTAGCGCGTACGCTGATACACTGGACTTGCGCACATAAACACACACACAGACTAATGCTAATCGAATCGAAGTAGAGTCTTCGTTCGCCAATTACGAGTATGTTCACATTTGTAGACAATGTTGAATAGCTTGAAAATTGTTACTTGTGGAAAAAATGTTGAAAAATTTCACTATTTCAAATAATGTTTGAGCATTGGAGTATTTTATGGGCATACGAGCGCTTTTATGCGCACAAATTGTTAACATTCACATTTACGGCAAACTTTTTAAACAACATTTTGAAATAAAAATAAACTCGTACCATTTTAATCCATTCTATTTAGTTTTTTTGTAGTATTCGCACATTTCTTTACATATGAAGCATACACATCATAATACACATCAATCCAACAGAAGATGTGCTGATGGAAAAATCATTGTAAGAAATTTTGAAGCCATTTCGAAACCTCAATTTTATTCAAACTTTATTATCATCTCAATCCCGACGGATGCCGTGAGAAAATTTTGATCACGTAGCTGATCAGGATGGAGCCCCTCATTTTATTCAACTCATTCGACTCTGGGACTGTTGCCCTCCTTCCTTTCAAATGTCAACCTCCTAGAGTGAAGAGGAGAGAATTTATCTCACTCAGCTGATATGAATGGGGCCCCTCATCAATATTTGATACTTAGGCTCAACATAAAATTTCATCTTCTTGAGAGTGTTGATCTTACTCGCCTGATGAGGATGGAACCTGCCATTTCATTCGTCTCGATATCCCAGAGAAGCTCCCTATTAAATTTAAACTTTCCAGCGTGAAGAGGAGAGAATCTAATTACCTACTCGTGGTTTAGCTAAATTTACAAACTTAGGTTCGCATTATGCGTGAAACAACCTCATTAATAGTAAAGTAGCAACAATCGGGAGTTGTTTAATTGGTTGTTAGGATTTCCCGGATTGCGGCTTATACAGCAGATTTAATAGATTTCAATAGAGGTAAAAACCATCGCGAAAATTCTCATTAAAATCGGTCCATCCCTTTGAGGAAGGTTGTGTTTACCACACACACATTCATACACCGATCAATAATAATATCGATCAAATGTTGATAGAATTTAGAATCAAACTCCCGTTCCCAGACCCCTCCCAAAAATATGGGGGCATTGCCCCTTACTGTGCTGCCGTTTGTAAGCAAAATAAGGAATTTAGTGTCTTGAAAGAGAAACCAACCACTCGGCCGACAACCCCCCGTTTCGGTGATATAATTGTTACCGAAAGGCACGAAGAGAAGGGCGGGGATCGGAAAATGATTTTACCGTAATGGAAGCACCAGCGGTATGTCAGTGATTCATTAGCGGTAATGAACCCTTGGGCCATACGTCTCGTCGAGGCGAAAACTCTTTCAAAAAACTCCTTCCGTCTCCAATCCCCTTTTGTGAGTCTCCACTTTTCCACTATAACTTGTCAATTATCGACCAATTATATATAATGAGCCCTTCGGATACACTTTCTAACGATCGTTGGGGGGAATCGAGCCGTTTTTATCGAAACACAGACCCTCTCCCCTTCCCCTCCAATTATTTTGAGGTACCTCCTACTTTTGTGTGTTTCTTTTTTCATTCTGTTTAGTGTTATTTCTGTAGGATTGACGTAAAGAGTTTTTCGAGGAGAGAGAATTATGAAGGTTGAATAAACACTGTAGGCGGGTACATCATTAAATTACTCCCCATCCTTTTTCGGCTCGACGAATGACACATCATAGTATGTCCCGCATATACAAGAAACGTTTGTTATTGGAAGACATCATTGCTTTTTAATGTGACGATGGTTACCATGGTTTTCATAGTATACATTTGGCAGGATTGAAATTTATTTGAGAGATGGTCTGTATATGCGTAAATGTGAGTAGGTATGTCGAAAACTGAAAGGAAGATGAAGATATCATCCATAAATCAAATTCACCTCGAAAAAGTAAGTAGATTGACCTCCTGAAAATTTTTGATATATATAAAACCATCGTTAAAACTTTTTTTGTGAAAATTCTCAAACAATTCCTGGAATTCTATTTTTCTCTCTCTCTCTCCATCTTTCTCTCCCCTCCCTCCCTCTTTACTCCTCACTCTCTTTCTCTCCCTCTCGCTCTTTATTTCCCCCTCTCTCCCTATATATATATATATATATATATATATATATATATATATATATATATATATATATATATATGTGTGTGTATTTAGTGGAGACATCAACTTTTCCAACTTTCAAAACCGAAAACAATGCTTCCGCTTCCAACAGGAGACTTGGGAGCAATTTAAGAGATGAAATTTAGCATTTAGGTATCAATACTTCGCTAGTACGTACATTAACGGACAATAGTTGATAAACTCGATTTCGCAACGTTAGAATGAATTCTATTGGAAACATTTCACCTGATAATTCCATTATTGGCATTATATCAGCTGATATTTACAAGGCAATTTTTATGTATCCCAGTATCACTATCTAGCTATTATTTATGGAATTCAAATATTTATCGTATAATAAATAGATCCGCTAGCTGCGCATTAGAAATCGCGCTTAGAAATTCGAAGATGTTTTTCGATGTTCAAGCCCTGAGGGAAAACGAAACGTTCAAGGTACAGTGTCGCGGGTGGTTTTAATCGATTCATTGGGATTATATATTGGGATTATATTTATCATTGACAAGCAAAAATCATTATTGTTACCTTGAAAGTTTTTGAGATCTCGATTTTTGAATATTTAGCCCTTTAATTCTACCCTTCGGGGTTGACAAAAATTGATGCCGAGCCACTAGGACCAACTAGACCCCGGATACGATTTTTGACGCAAGTTTCATGAAATTTGGTCTATTAATTTCGGAAAAAAGCCGCGGTCGGCAGACGGACGGATTTTTTTTATAATTAGAATTTTGGATTCTAAGGATCTTGAAACGTAAACCAACAAATTTTCAGGGGTCGATTACAAAAGTTCATTGTTGAAAATAATAAACCAAAAAAAAAGGGATAAGTTCAAAGTGTAGTACTTTTTGTGACCAAAAGTTCTTTAAGTTGAGGAAAAACGTGCTAAAAAATCTTTAAAATTATGACGTAATTTTTATATGAATAAAGCTTCATCTTTTACCGCACAATATTAGGAACGTGAATAGTTTTCGGACAAGAATCAAAATGTTAGAAATTGTTGTGAAAAAATGAGCACTAAAACGTAAACAAGTTTTAATAAAGTTATTCGCCAAGGTATGGTAACAAATGGAACAATTCTTTGCGTATTGCAGAAATTAATATGGAAAAGTTTCCGAAACTTTAAACGATGGAACGTTAGGAATCAGAAGGTATCGAACAAGTTTTTCCTCTTCATTTCAGATTTCATTTGGAACGAAACGATGTTCAAATATTGTCATTTGAATTAGGAACACCATAGAACGATGTCAGAATATTAAATTTACCTACCCTGCAATTTCAAGTGGAATAAAATTGATAGTGTGATTGCGCAAAACGATGGAACAGGATTATACTAGCTGGTTGATTCGTACGAGAACATATCTATTACACTAATGAAATCCAACAGCATGCATTCCAGAGAGTAAACAGTGCAATGGTGATGATAGACAACGGTATTTATTCTTGATTTCGTCATGATACCGTGTTTGCACCTGACCGAACAGATCACACCTAGGGTTGGGTGGGTGGTGAATATGGTTACGTTATTTCCACAGCAATATAGATCCCTGAGCGGGACGCAAAACCTACTCAGTTTTGAAATACATGATTCATACTTACACAAATCAACGATTCGATATTGCATCCCCAGGACTATCGAACTGGAGTGTTGTTGGCATTGATGTTGGTATGTTTTTTTTTTTAATTGGTGATTGCATATCGCATTTGCGTTGTAGATGAGACTTTTAATAAAAGTGCATTGGCCTGCGTTGAGAAGTTAGACACACCCTGCTCATCCTTTTTATCTCGACGAGCTTTGTTCTGACGGGGAATAGCAAACAGGAATGCGTCCAGACTTGATGAGGAGATGGAGGGAAAAAGATGTTTTCGGGATCGATTTATTTGGAAAGGGTTGACTCGTTCCGAGAGAAGGACGCTCGTAAAAAGGCGGGCATCACCGCAGCGCACTAATGAGCGGTGCGACGTTACAAGACGAGACCCCTAATATACAACCCTGACGTTATCGAGATGCTCCAGCGACGAGGGAGTGCAGTTAACTAGGCTGTGGAGGAGAGGCGAGGCGAGTTTCTCGACGGGGGAACGCTCTGTACCGGGGAATCGGCAATCTGCAGGTTCGCTTTGAGACATTGATCCTCCCGATAGGTCCCCACAAGGATCTTCTATCATTGTAAGCTGTTATATACACAATTGCCGCTATCACTGCCCGCATGATGAATATGTACGTGTGAGAACTTCTTTCAGAAGTGACACGCAGATAGCAAACGACCACTGCAACCTGAGGAAGTAAGGAAACTATTTCGGAAATTAGGGTCTTGAAAAAGCCATTGCCCATTTTGCAAATTAATGAATATTATTAGAGATCACTAGAGACGTATCTGCAAAAAGAGGTAGGTACTGAATAAGAACTGTGAGCTCCTATAGTATTCAGGCTGGACCAGTGGGTTATTACAAACTTTTAGTGCAATGACAATGCATTTTTAAGACATCAAATCCTCCAATGTTCCAAAAAGAAAATTGTTCACAGTCACTGAACAGCACAAGGCTGGATAACCTCAAAAAATCTAATTTCTGAACAATAAAATGTTCTGTGCCAAGGAATCGGCAATTCGCAGATTCACTTTGAGACATTGACCTTCCGTTAGGCCTCCACAAGGATCTTCTGTCATTGTAAGTTGGTATACACGATTACCGCCATCATTGTCCACTTGATAAATATCCTTGTCAGAACTTCGTTCAGATGTGACACGTTGATAGTACATAACTACTATAGCCTGAAAAGTAGGGGAACCATTAGGGATATCGAATATTGTGTCTTCAAGAACCCGTTGTCTATTTATGCGAATTAATGAAATATTTGACTAGAGCTCAAGAGAAACGAAGTCTCCAGAAGTAGGAATACTGGATGAGTACAATGAGCTCCCATTGATATGATATCAGGTAGGACAGTCATCACATTTAAGACGTGAAACTCTCCATCGTTCAATAGAGGGAATAGCTCGCAGATTCTGTACAGCACAATGATGGTTAACCTCACAAAATCGAATTCCACAGCAACAAATAATCAGTACCAGGGAATCGGCAATCTAGGTTCACTTTGAGACATAGATCCTTCCGATAATCCTTCCCAAGGATCTTCTATTACTTATTGGTATACACGAGTACCACCATCATTACCCACTTGATAAACATACGTGTCAGAACATCTTACACATGACACGTATATAGCACACTACCACTGCAACCTAAAAAGTAAGAGAACCAATTAGGAAATTTGAATAGGGTGTCTTGAAGAAGCCATTGTCTATCTGTGGTATTAATTTAATTTTATTAGAGCTCACGAGAGATGTACCTACAAATAGAAGTACTAGATGATTATAGTGAGCTCCTATTTCATATCAGCTAGGGCAGATCTTACAAACTCAAACTACGTCCCAAAGAGAAAGTAGTTCGTATCCACTGAACAATACAAAAACGGATAACCTCACGAAATCAAATTCCAGAGCAATGAAATATCACCCATCTGATTCGTCAACTTTTAGTGAACCCTGACATTATCAAAATACTCCAGAGGCAGCAGAAAACGCTATGTAACAAGAAACCAGCGATCTGCAGGTTCATTTAGATGCATTAATCTTACCGTTAGCCCTGTATAAACAATTGCTAACATCACTTGAATAATCGACTGAATGAGTACTGTAAGCTCTGATAGTATTCTCAAATTTTATGCTGTTTAGAGCCAGAATGTGAAACAAGACCGACACGTAGACAGCGTTTCGAAAACCCTGAAGAATAACTGAAATATCTGAATTGGATGCGTTGGAAAAGTCACAGACTGTTTGCGAGAATTAATGTAATTTTACTGGAGTTTACGTCAGACTTGGCTAGAAAATCAGTGCACTACATAAAGACAAGGTATTGTAAACGAAACCGAATCAACCGAGCGTAGTATCGCAAGTGTACATTGCACAAATCTTCTTCCAATCAATAGATGAAAGCTGTGCTTAAAAGTCTTCAGGCACTCATGCCTTGTTGCCCTAAACGTACACCGGTGATGCGAATATACGACTGCTTAGAGAAAAAACCCCAAAACAAATTATTTGGCTATTCCAAAGAGAGATACGCAAAGTATTCCATACAGGACAGATATCCTCATGTACTCATTATCCTGATTAACACGATATTTTATCCCTAGATTTTCAGAAGTGGTTTAGACCCCACACCATTTTAAATGCTTGGCGAGTCAGCAGCATCTTTAAAAGATTCTAACATACTGGTTCGAGAAATAATTGACTCAGGCAACAGTGCGATCATTTAGCGTTCTTACAAGCCCGCCCACTAGAGAATTACCTAGAGCAGGAGTGTTATTGAGAGATATATAAATATTTGTTAAAATTATAGCACAACGTTTCGGATCGGTACCGGAAACTAAGCATATTCCAGGTATTTAAAGAGTTTTCCTGCCAAATTTTAAGTCAATAGCTCCAAAACTCTGGCGATAAAGCGAAAAGACAAATGCAGGGAGTTTCAAAGAAAGAGTCTTACACTTAACCTATGCGATAATTGTTACAACTTGTATTACCACTAAATAACGAGATTGGGCATCGTGTTTCTGTTTAAATTTACCACCAATTTATATTATAGGTTTAAACCTACTTACCCACGATAAAAGTTCAGCTTTTAATACTGAGAGCAGGAATTGATGCACAACTAACGCGAGATTGAAAACTGAAAGGGCGTAGTGGATGAGCGAACTAGGTGATGAACCAACCGTACAGAGGGACAGCCGAGGTAAGAGGGCGTCAACATGGGGATTCCGGGGGTTTTCCAAGTTCAAGACGGGTCTCTGATGTGCTTAAACGTTATTCGGGACATAACGGGTCCTTTATCTGATGGAGAGTCTACTCGCAGGTTGCGGAATGTTCGATAACTGAAGTTGGAATCGGTGGGCAAATCTCAAACACTATTTCTAAGCGAATGAGACCAACACGAATTGTAAGACATCATGTACCTATACATGTTCGATTTTATAAGCAATAATGAATCTCATGGGCCAACATATGAATGTCAACATGGCTTATGAGGTATAAACGCCATTTCTACTTCCCAAGTGCCAATAGTAGGAAAACCAATATAACCACTCTCTTTTCCTGTCTTGCAGTTTTTTGAAATGGGAGTTTTACTGATATTATTCTATTCTCGGAAGCTTTCCAAAGGGGTCCAATATGAGGGGTATCAGATGAATGGAAGTGGGGGAAATCACCAGAATAAAACATATTGAATGAGGCCATAGGGGGATCCCAACGCCCGTTCTAGGGAGGAATCTCAGCGCCACCCATGACGTCATTCAATAGAATTGCCCAAACGGGCACCAAACCACTTGAGCTCTTGAACATAAAACTAGGAGCCGAACGTTTCCAATGTAGCAGAATCCAATTCTTAAATGGGAAATTATTTAATGAATTTCCAATACCAGCAAGCGAAAGTTGCCCATTTCTGTTCAGTTTATTTTGGTCTGTGATTAATCCTTGTCCAGAAAAAAATTTCATTACACTAGATTTTGATGAAACCTTGATGGACATTTGATCGCCTTGAAACCAATAGGAGATGGTAGTATGCATCATAGGGGAAGTAACATGTGACGTTTCCAAGGAATTCTGTCGGATAGAAATCATTTCTTAAGTGAGAAGTCTAAAAAACCCGGTCAAATGAGTGATTTACGGATGAAATAGTATGTTAAAAACTAATAGAATACGATGCAAATTATTACAGAGAGGTTTACCATGTACTGGGAATCAAAACCAAATCTCCCGTTGCAGGCGAGGACGCTTGCAACTGTGCTATTAAAGAGTTGAGAAATCAGCAAAACATTTGCATGTTAGGTCTTTTAACACTCCAGGTCCAGTAAAATGGGAACAAACGGACAACCGTACAGCATCGTAGTGGTCATTTTCAATTTATTGAAATACTTTCTGTTAAAATCAACCAAAAAATGACCCCTTCATTCAAGAAGGATTTGAAAATTTAATTTTTTCACAAATATTTGTATAAAATTATTTTCTTGGTAATGATGCTGAGATTACAGGTACACTCCGGCCGATGTCCAGCTTTTGAGACAAATTTCGTCAATTTTGATCCAGTAGTTTTGGAGAAAACGTTAGAAAGATAAACAATTAACGATTTTTATTTATTTTTTTGAAACGTAAACCAACAAATCTTGATGAGTGTGGGGGGGAGTTGATATTGTTTTTCATGGTCGATTACAATGGTTCATTATTGGGAATAATAAACCAAAATGACAATGCCTGAAGTTTTTGCACTCAATCTTGGAGAGCCCTTTTATATGACTATCCATAATGGTCCTCACTGATTGCAAACCTGATGAGAAATGAATACGTGAAGGAAGGGGACCTTATCGAACAATGGCGATGGCGTTCATTACGAGATTATTTTCCGCTTGTGCCAAAGCTTGAGGTGAGCGATTACTCGACGAGCCCGCTCGTCTGTCACCGCGCCAGAAATCCCTCCTCTCGCAATTAAAACGGTTTCCGAGACCGAGCCAAGTTATTGCTTTCGAATCGCCGTTTTTAAACAACCAATTTAGATTATTACCCGCTCAAAGCTGATTGGGAAGGGGGGCCTCATAGGACAATATGCATATATATTGGATCGGTGATATTTACGACTGCATATATTGTCATCGTTATAGGACAAGCATTAGCGTAAAGTAACGAGGCATTAACTAGCCGGGGCGCAATTTAAATAGAATGAGAAACAGAGACCACGTGGTCATTGTTACTCGGGTAATATACGACCGGAAACGGCAGACAAATTGGTGCCTCGGGTTGTGGAAAGGTGTAACAGATGTTGGAACGAACCGATTGTGAGCCAGCTGGTTTTTTTCGTTGACGGACAGCCTCGCTCTCAGTGTTTTTCACGCGTTCAATTGATACAACTCGTTTCATGGAGTCCTTGTTCCTTGTTCTAAGATGCTCAAGATATTATACTCGTAATACTTTAGTTATTTTCTCTTTCACTTTTACAGAAGAGACTAGAGCAAGCGAGTGCAGATGCTAACCTTTTCCCGTAATTTTTACACGTACACACGTTTAGAACCGAACGAGATGGCGAGCCAATAGCGAAGCTTACGTCAAAAATTGTCTTGTTTCGAATTTGAAGTTAAGCAGTGTTCTTTGAACCTACCTACTCAGATCTTATACATAAAAACATTAACCAGAAAAGGAGGCACATAAAAACAACTATTTTGCAAGGTACAGACTGTTGATTATAGTTAATCATGAAATAGGCACCATGGTATGATATTCATGGAGACCAACCTTCTGACCTAACTATTTGTATTCTGTATAGGTTATGATTTACTGTAATCTCAATAATAATCTACCCATATATTCTATTCTTAGAGAACTAGGATAGATCATTGGGATCTGTCACGTACCCATCAAATAAAGAAGTCAGTAAAATGAAGTCGAAGTTCTACTACTCGACCACAAATTCATGACAAACGTTGGCGTTAGCGTCACTACTGGCTGGCCATCCCGTTTGGGCCTTTGCTTATACGACTAAAAATTACGCGACGAGGTTAGCATCTGCGCTAGCACAAAGAATTTGTGTGAGGATAACAAAAATACTCAATTAAAGCTACTAAATTATGCGGCGAATTATTGAAAAAAGATTATAAGTCACAATTATGATATGTGATACTCACATATTCTGTCCGGCCTACTATTAATTATTCAAAACTTCTGAATAGATATCTCTTCTATACAGATAGATATTCTGGATAGAAGTGATACAGAACAAATACATGGATCGTTCTTTAGCCTTTTCATAACTGGCGTATAATTTAACGAAATTCCTGCTTCACTTGAAATTTTACAACCGATCCGTTGCTATGCCAGTGCAACAGCCGTTCGTTGTCATCTCTAAAATCTTTGCTTCCATTCGTCGGAAATCTCTCAACTGATCTCACATTTAACTTGTAGTCGTGCGTTTATTCATCTATTATAATTTGCCGAGTTTGAATGGGTAGTAGATCCTCATAAAACATCAGCTCCACAAACTACGAGGGCCCCGAAATGTGCTGCGAAACATTGACGAGCTTCGTTTCTTTTCACGGTTATTTTTATTTGTACAGTAGAAATATCTGAGCGAGAGCTTTCCAAAAAGGTGCCATTTGGTTGGTATCAGATCAGTAAAACTGCTCTTGAAGTTCATTTGTCCTGCGTAACGTGACAGCCACCCGCCCAACTGCAAGAAACGCTGGGCTCCATTCCCCTACTACGCCACACGTGATCTTTCTACCCGTTTATTGGCCAAACTAAAAGTCTTTTGAGCTGAAAATTGCTACTTAGGGGTTTTCAATTGAGCTGAATCCGAATATGAGATCAAAAGATTGAAATTAAAATAGATGATTTGTTCACATTATGTTGAAAATGGGAACAAAACCTCTCAACAAACAGTTCTGAAGGCCTACGAGGAGTATATGTACTATCGATTTTCAAATCGTAAGGACTGTTCCAAAGATTCAGATAAAGAAAAATATAGTTATGTCGCGGAATGCCGATTGAAGCATCACTGGAGTCTAACTGTATTCGACATTTATCAAACTAGCTCAAGGAACGATTTGTGTCGATATCCATAAATGGATAACGCGCCGTGTCAGTGTTCTTGTCATTTTACTAGCTCGAAATTCAGATTCTAATGGATGGATCGAGTTTTATGGACAGCGGGAACACGATGGTGTGCGTGGGCAGAGGAACGCGGCAGGGCCCCGAGAAATGCGTCTCTTCGTCCAACCATTTTCTAGTTGGCTTTTGAGATCTTGATAAAACCAGGTCCGTATATTGGACTCGTTTTCTCCCTCCTCATCAGCGGCTTGTACTTCTCATTAGGAGACCGTTGCGCTGAGGTGATCCCTCCGGCCAACACTACCACCACGCCACATTCACCTCTCACTTCGTCACACCACCGACAAACCATTGCCGGCACCCCCCCACCCCACCGCTCCGTTCCCTAATGGCAATTACTTCCCTTTTTCATGATTTCTGAAAAACCCAGGTGATCGCTGAATTAACTCAACTATTGTTTTACCGTGAGCCAGAATAAGTCCACACTGTATTCTAGTGCTGTGACCCAAACAGGATCATATTCTGTGAAGGACCATACCACCTCGTACTACCTGTGAACGAAGTAGAATAGTTACACAAGCGCATCCATAACCAACGTTTGTATAGTCAGAGCGATTCGTGATAATTGCTGGCTAACAACAGTCAGAAGAGAAAGAAATTGGCAACATTACTTTGCTCAGCATCACCATCTCTCTCCATCTAAACTCTCTTTGCCGATCCGAAACGTAGCAACCTCCTTCACCAATACATGACGATCAGATATGACACATGAAATCGTACTTTCACATGGCCCAGGTATGACGCTTTCCATCTGTAGGCCAAATAAAAATTAGGGCTGGAATTTCTTGATTTTATCGGATCTACATTCAGCAGCATGCTTCAACAACGTCGCTGGGTTTTATACAACCCGGTGTAATTACTCTGAAGGTTTCATCTAAACTCTTGATTCGCTTCACTAGTTATAATGTCTTATACATATAAATGAAAATGGGTGCAAAATACAAGCGCTTACCTCATTTGACTCAAGATCGTAAATAACTGTTATCCTTATCTGATTGAGCGTTATCCTTTTAAAGCCAACGTATTATGCAAGCGAGTACCCTCCATTACCCTCTGGATTATTAATTTGCACAAAACAATTATCCTGACCGCTGATTGCATAATAAAGTACCAACTATGCAAATATTGCAGTTAGCGATTCATTATAAAACCCCTACAGCTGGTGGGTATTTAATTGAAATGGCGGGGGAAAGCCAACGCAACATTTTGGAGCATTAACTGCCAAGATACTTGTCCTCTACATGAATAACATGATTGGCCATTGGAAATCATACATCCAAACACCACTATTAGTGTTTCTGGGACCCCAACAGTTCAGTAATCATTTATGAGGACGAAATATTATATCATTTTGGAGATAGATTTACCGATTTACGCTGGTGCGATGAGTGATTCACGTGTAAAACCATAAAGGTTGATGTATCGGATGACATTTCAACACCTTGAAAGCACATACATCTGACAACAGTGACAGGGAGGTCAGAGAAGAGCAACTGATGAAAATGTCATAATATTTATTGTGTCGACCAAGAGAAGCGAAAATTATCAACCTTTCCCAAATCCAAAATTGAACATCTATAGTTTTAAGATAAACTGTTTTGAAATTGCACCATTTCTTATGCCTCGATATTGCAAACTTAATGTTACGGCAAAAAACAAACGTTTTTTAAACAACATTCGACTATTCAAAAAATGTTTTGGATTTTTGGAATTTCTTTGCAGTTTTTTCAAGTTTTAAGCACACAGGTAATAATGAAATTCAAATACATTTTTCAACATAATAAATGTGCAAAAATGTTTTAATGCTCCAGTTCGTAGCTCATAAACTTTTTGTGACAATATTGTGTTTAACGTTTTTAATCTTTTTTAAAACCATATTTACTGATTTTTTAAGCACCTAAATTTTTTTTAAATTAGACCAAATTATTGTGCTCAAAAAGTTTTGCTCATTATCTCATTGCTCTTTGCTCATTTCTCTTAGAATAGTTGATTTATTCGGCAAAAGAACGGTTTTTTCTTTCTCAAATCTAATGAGAGTTATCTACCGTCTAGAATAGCGCACACTCACGGAATACCATGGAGAAAATTTTGGAATGTTTTTACTTGAAAATTTTACGAGCCATTCCAATAGTTTAGCGGAATATTTCATAGAATTTTCCTCAAAAACACTATAAAAGAAGGTTATAGCCAGGGCCGCTTTCGACTTCCAATAATGTCCTCTTCGGTGAGATCTAGGTATTAAAAGTTCCATTCGTGCGAATTTTCGTTAAATTATCGTAATTCATCTACATATGTTGAATTGCGTTGAATTTTGAGCACATTGAAAGCAATCAAAATAATTATCAGTATGGTATTCAAAAATACATTTCGGATTTTTAGTTTTTCAAAAAGTTTTTAACGATTTTTTAAGCCCATATTATTCAAATTGATGTAGGTTCATATTTCAGAGTAATTTTGGGCATACAATTTTGAATGCTCTAGTTTATATTTGATAGGCTTAATTTGAATACTATTCCGCTATAAATTTACAAATGTTTACCAGTTTTTGCCATTTGCAGTGATTTTTTTTAGGGCTTATCATTTTGAAATGTAAGTAATTTAGTATGCTCCAAAAATTCTGGCCAACGAACTCATCCTTTTATTTCGAAAGCTTAATTTTTATTTTTGCGGAAGAACGGATTTTAATCTCAATCCCAAGAAGAGTAATGGAATAAATAAAATTTTCGAAAATATATTTTTTACGAAACATAGCTAAAACATTGAAATTCAAGAATCATTTCTGACTGCCTCAAAATGAATTTCAATGGAAAAAATTTTTGGAGCCATTGCATTAGTTTGGAGTCATTGCGTTCGGTATTGAAGAAAGTAAACACTTTCGACATCTTTGTCGTTTGAACAAGAGTATTCGTGTAAGGAATCCATGGAACAGAGACACGACGGGAAGATACCAGAAGAAAAACTGGATCCACGTGACTACGCAACTGCCTCCTCTCCGTTCGCCTGGCAAACAGCAATTTTACAAGAGAACTCCCTACTTAGCGATACCTGTGGTTGTTTCCCTCGAAATTACAAGCAACCCAAACCGTCTGCCCCGACCCTCCCCCGACAAGACGTCGAAAATCTACGGGAAGGGGGGAAAAAAATTGGGCCGACATCCCCGAACACGATACTAATTCACCGACAAAGAATGTCAAGTCGCCCCCATTTGAGATGTAAAGATAGCAGGAGGTACAGATAGCAGGTGGATTCTACCTGGCGTATCCAGTTTTCTGGAGAGGTAGATGGGAGGGTATATCGATAACAGGCTGAAAAGAGCCCCGTCCTCGTCTGATCCTAACACGACGTCACTCATAATCGTTGGGGCAAATAGGAGACGCGATAAAGACTCGGTTTTTTGTCTGGATGTCCCATAAGAACATCTGGCGAAGGAAACCAACGAAGGCTTTGTCTCCTCGACATATTGATAGCATTTGATGCAAATTGTACAGCAATCTCTTTGGCCCATGAAGGGAGCACGCATGCGCGGCATAATCACAAACTATGCCGAGTCTACTAATGCAGAGGAAGCATTGTTTCCACTTTTTCGGGGTGAAACAATTTCTTTCTCCAAAAAGAAAAATTTCAACTCGCAATCTTATATTTACCGTTCACATCATTCTGAACAACTTTGATCTCCGTCTGTCTGTCCTCAGTTTTCATTCGATTTCGACATTTTCAGAGAATGTGCGGGTTAGGCTGTAGCCGGTCCCTGCAATATTCATTTCATACAAATCAATTCTTCATTCTGTGTATGCGTAAGCATTAAATTCATTAAGCATAATTTTCTACATTTCTATATCAATTTGATCAGATAAAGTCTTCGTGTATGGGTATCCCAAAAGAACATCTTGCAAATCAAACCAAATAAGCCTTCGTCTACTCGAGATATTGATAACATTTGGTGCTAAATTTTTAATAAATCCCTATTGTCCCGGATGCGCGGCATAACCACAAATCTAGCAACGTAGCGGAAGTTTGTTTTCCCTTTTGGAGAATGAAACAATTTTGGTTATTATTTTTAAAAATAGCTAATCCTTTGAAATCAACCAAGAAAAAAAACTCTCCCTCAAAATTTGTTAGTTTACGCTTCAAGATGCAAACAATACAAGAAAACACAGAAAAAAGCCCGTTCGTCTGCCATACTCCGTGCCGTCTGGTGTCCAGAGCTTTTCTCCGCAACTATCACGAACCAAATTTCATGAAACTTGGGGCCAAAATCACATGATGGAGTCTACTTATCCTAGAACCGAGTATCAGCTAATACAATTCCAATGGAATTCTGACTTCGCGAAATCGAGTTTATTAAATCACTTGTTACCTATAGATCAAATAGCGAAGCATTGGTAGGTGTTTTATTTTACTAATTTTAAGATGGTGGGTGCCGTCGATATTTTCAGTACACTTTGATCAGTAGGACTAGTTGGCGGCAGATGTTTTATTTAATTGCATCAATTTTTTCCTTGTAGGGAGGTTCCTATATCTACGAAGGCACATTGATAACGAAGTGAAGTGAAGTGACAGACATGAAATGAAGCTTCATAGGGATGCATAGAATACAAATAGAGAGTATGGAGGATATCTCGTACATATCCGTCTGTCTGTGTTAGCTAACGAAGATATAATCCACGTAACAAGCTTAATTTTATAGCTGTCATCCGATTTTAATCAATACTTCATTCTGCGCAAACGCTAACTTAAATTCCATGAAGTATAATTTTCTCAAGACTAAAATTCTGAGGGTAGCCGAGTAATGATGATTTAATAATCCCACATAAATTTCAACGTGATCTTATCAATATTAGATACCGTGCATGCGCGAAGGTGAAACACTTGCAGCAAGCATACTTATACAGTTTTCGTAGGATTTCGAAAAAAATTTTCGGGGATTGGCTGTAGATGGTCTCTAACGAACTTCATCGCTCCTGACATTGGTAGATCTTGACCTTGCGCAAAAGTAGCATACCATGACTATGGAATCATTCAAGATTATTTAAAACGCTTCAATGATTCATACATTCGTGTTATACAGGGTGTCACAGTTTTGGGCGCACCACCGGCTAGGGTTCGATTCTACTACTAATTTTTGACTTTTTTGTCCTATAACATATATTTTTTAATTCACTCTAAAGAACACTTTTTTCACTTCTAAAACTGTCATAACTCCCTAAATTTTCAGTCAAAACTCAAATCCGATTATACCGTTGAACAGAGCGTAAGGATTTTCTATATCCCTAAGGACTTTTCAAAATTTTTTTAATGGAATGAACGGGTAAAAAACAATCCGCAAATGAAAAATTTGTAAAACGCTGAAAATTTTCACTTTCTTCAAAGTTTGTCTCTCGAAACTTTCATGCTGATCAATTGCTTATCAATAAAAATCCCAGCTTTCCAATGGTGTAGTCAATTTTTATTTTACTTTGCTGATTTTTGTGAAAAATTAACCCCTAAGAAAATACTAGTTTGGGATCGGTTTCTACGTATTTTTCACGCTGAATCGAATGGTAACACTCGCAGAGCTCTCCAACTCCGTTACAACCGAGTTTTACATAGTTTTAACAGAACATACTTTTTTTTTTTTTTTTTCCATTACCTACATAGTTTTAACAGATAAAATTAAGCATAACAAATGAACTAATAAATAGTTTCTCAAATTAAAAAACTCGATCGTAACGGAGTTGGAGAGATCTGCAAGTGTTACCATTCAATTCAGCATGAAAAATACGTCGAAAACGACCCAAAACTTGTATTTTCTTAGGGGGTCATTTTTCACAAAAACCCTCGTTTTCATAGAAAAAACCACGTTTTTCAGCATACAAACATACTTTTATCCCCCAATTAATGCAGTAAAATAAAAATTGACCACACCGTTGGAAAGCTGGAATTGTGATGTAACTTTTAGGTTTACAGCATGAAAATTTCCACATTTGACATTTCGAGAGACAAACTTTGAAATAAGTGAAAACTTTCGGAATTTTACAAATTTTTCATTTACGGATTATTTTTCATCCGTTCATTCCACTAAAAAAAATTTTGAAAAGTCATTTGGGAGGTATGAAATCTTACGCTCTTTATATTGGTATAATCAGATTCGAGTTTTGACTGAAAATTTAGGGAGTTGTGTCAGTTTTAGTGATACAAAGCCGAAAGAGCGAAAAAATCTTAAAAGTGGAAAAAAGTGGTCGTTAGAGTGAATTAAAAAATATATATTATAGGACAAAAAAAGTCACAAATTAGTACTTAGTAGAATCGAACCCTAGCCGATGCGACACCCTGTATAGCCACACCTAACTTGGCAAACTTTAATTTAACGTACTTTTGATAATTTTTGAAAGAAATGAGAGCTTGAAGATCCAAATTTCCTACGAACCAAACCATGAATTGTATAAAACGGAATATGCAGACCATATTAGGTGGTTTTGATAACAACAGTTATCTCCAGTCTGTCCGATCTGACTAGTTATGAAAATGATAATCATCCAACAATCAGTAGCCTGGTTTAATCTTAACAGTGATCTTGTATAATGCGCCAGTGAGGTACTTGTAAAAATAATAAAATCATGCACGACTGCAGGAAGAAGAAAGTATGTAACGGAGAATAACTGAAGTATTTTGTTGTGGAATAACATTACGAATATAATATTCTTATATCTATCATCATAAATTGTAAATATAGAACTGTACCGGGTTTATACTACAAGAACCTTACGTGGTTATTATTTCAGATTCGTCTAGGATGTCCATTGTTGACGGTCCCGTGATACGATACGTTTGACTGAGTGCCCCAACAAAGCAAAACTCAAAGACGCCATTACAAAATCCATTACAACTCCCAAATTAATAGAAGTTAACGTTTTTCGTATTGTTTCCTAAAATGATAACGAGCAAGAAATGACACTATAAAAATCGTGAGGACAGAAGGATATGATGAAATGAAACAGCATTAAACAAACTTCTCCTTTAGTTATTGATACGCCAGATTACACATAACAGTTAGCAGGTAGGTACCTACATAACAGCGATTCTCGTCATTAATTTTTCAAAATCTGAAATAATATTTGTGAACAATATTTCTCACGAGAACTTTCTTAATTTCAAAATAAAATAAATTTGTTTATATCTGCTTGTTGTTATGGGAATATTCAATAACCTTATCTTTGCTAATTATTCATCCCTTCATAATATTAAATTATGTAGACATGCGAATTCTACCCATCTCATATCGTGCAATAGCATGCTCCAAACACATGTTCCAAAATTTATCTAAAAAATAATATTGGCGTAATAGCAGTGACTTCAAACATAATGAAAGGAATTATTTTTAAATGATTTCCTACTCGGGATCTCCTTCCGGAGTCTTTCTTTGAATTTCGGTCCACACATTCCTTACCATTTCATTTAGTCAGTACTGAAGTCCAATCGAAACATATTTTGAGTAATCAGATAAATGTATGTATCAATCTGTCTATGTCTGAGACAATAGTGAATACCGTCTTTTCCTGTGTATCATTTATCTTTTATTCTGTAAAACCGGTTTGAAGGGATAAAATAACAATGAATTCCCTCAAAATATTCTGATGATACCCGCGTGAGCCAAAGTGATAAATGGTACATCATAATCAGAAAACACATCCCCATCCCAACCATCAACCACTGAAAAACTCTTCCGAAAGCGCTTAGTTTTAATTTCAATAGTCCCTAGCTTCAATCCATAAAGTGGAAACATTTATATAAAGCGATAAGCGAATGCAATGCATGGTCTACCCCCTCACCCCATCCACAACCCACAACTCCAAGATCATTGTAATCGATGAGAATAATCTTTTAATTTCAAGGTAATCTTTCTCACCCGTGATTATTGTCAGAATATAAATTGATGATTAGCCGCCGCGACCCATTCTTCGAGAGACTGTTAGACGCTGGAAGAACTCCTGCGCAGTTTATTTTACATTCCAGCCCATGCACACGTCACTCAGTTGAAGTGGTTATTAATTACTCTAATGTATACAGAAGCTGTATACTTTCCATCACGATTTTCATTTATTCCGACGATAGCCGTCGGGTGCTGTGAAGTAATCAATGGGTGCAATCTTGATTGCTACCAAGTCACTGTTATGGTTTTCGATTCGGTTTAAAATCGTGGTCCGACCCGCGTTCGGGGATTGGCGATAGGCATTGGAAAAATCCTGCGAATTCCAACAAAAGGTATATTGTTATAGAACCCCCTCTTGTATACAGATCGGAATTCTTCCTAGATGCTATCGAGTGTATTTGTTCGTTTCAGATAATCGATATCATCCAACGAGGCCATTCAGATCTAAGAGCTGAAAATCTTTAAGAATAACGTTACTCAGCTATCTCCATACAACATTGGGGTTACATACACAGCAGTTTAGCAGTGCAATGGATGTAGAAGATGTCCACCAGTTAAGAATATTATTCCCGTGTACAGTCACGTACGGAATGTTTTACCAGCATATCTAGGAAACTTATTTGGCCGAGGGTCTACTTATTACTCTGAGAAAAAATCTATAGAATTCGCTCTTATCAGATGTATTGTACTGATGCAGAATTTTTTTGATATTGAAATGAATTTAGATGGGGATCTTGTCTGGGGACAGAAAACAGAAATGGGAAGTTGACTCTTCAAATACTTTGACCAGGCCAACCAGTTAACGACATTTTCGTTAACTAATCAAAGATTTAATTAAAACTGTTTTTCATTATTCAATTATTGTAATTATCAGTAGAAAATATTGTAATTTTGTCAACTTCAAATGTGGTATTCATCATTTTTGTTGTTGTTAATTAATCGTTAATCCGTTTATGTGAGTATTGTTTATTATTGGTTTTTGTTGTTAGGTATTCTTGTAAAATTGGGCCTTACCGGAATTATACCTCAATAAATATGAATATCATTGTTGAAATATGCGTCGCACGGGATACGATCGCGTCGTGATTTTTAGCGAGAAAAACAAGATTGTTGCAATGGCTCCAAACATTTTAAACTAAAAACTTCCCAACATTTTCTTCAAGGAAAACTGTTTTGTGGCACTCTGACACGATTGCTAGACTTCAACTCTTTTTCATGCACATGCACGTATGTATGTACTATACGTATACGTATAAGTATAGATATTAATATTTATGCACACGGATTGCTAACATTTTAAAACAATTTGACATAAATATAATGCAATAATTTACGAAAACTAGCTCACATGATTATGCTGAATGATTGGAACGTTTTAAAATTATTTAATGTCATTATATTAATTGAATCGTTTAATACGAGATACTACGTGTTAATCAACACTTCGGGGAGTCATTCGTTGCTCAATACGGATGTTTACAGTTTTCGGGGGTCGTTTGTCATTCACTTCTGCGGGCTCGACGATGGAGAATGCCAGAATGGGATAAGATCTACATTCCGGCCCTGCGGGAGAATCGCATTGACTGAAAGGACATTCGGAGCGACGGGGACCGCTAAACGGGGCCCGGCCCACGGCGCGGCATCCATCATCGTCCTCAAAATGAGTCCACTCCGAGGCCCCCTCGAACTTGATCTAATACCTGAGGCCTTTCTCTCCTACTCGGTAATTGACCAATTTAAACCTCCTTCTCCCTCTCGACATAATGAATAGACCAACAAAAAGAGCGGATCTCCGCCGCGCCCCGCCGCAACCACACGTATCTCCGCCGGGCTCGGGCTAAATGTTTACTTCATCACGCTCACCCATCATCCTCCCGGCCGCTATTTGTCCGCGGTCGACGTTTTTTCTGTAGTACAAAGATTACGCCAGTCCTTCAATTTACCATGAATTACCAGTACATACAACAATACGTTCATTAACACGAGCGTCGCACAGGACGAAAAGTTTTTCATACTCAACCAATAAATACAAGAACCTTGGATTAAATTTAATTTCATTAGATTGATTGTATTTTCATTCCAAAATCAGCAAAAGTTTACAAAACTCAGAATCCACAATAAGTAGTGGATTCTGACAATGTGACAATGCATCATTTTAAAGTACAATTTTCTGAAACTGAATCCAACGCTATTTCCAAGGGTGCACTTATTTTTAACTAGCCGCTCCGGCTCGCTACGCTCGCCTCCACGTCCAGCCGGGGGGCAAGCCCCCCGGACCCCCCATCAAGTTGCTCGCTTCGCTCGCAACGTGTGTGGCATGTAGGTAATATTGCTCGCTTCGCTCGCAAAGTCTGGCATGTGGGATATGTTGCTCGCTTCGCTCGCAAAGTCTGGCATGTAGGAAATGTTGCTCGCTTTGCTCGCAAAGTATGGCATTTAGGGGATGTTGCTCGGTTCGCTTGCAAACGGTAGATCTCTAAGGGTAGGTTTAACTTCTGTAGGGGATGCTGCTCGCTTCGCTCGTAAACGGTAGATCTCTAAGGGTAGGTTTAACTTCTGTAGGGGATGCTGCTCGCTTCGCTCGCTTGAGGAAGTTATACTGCCCACCCAACTTGGCAGACGTTTTTTTCAGTTGGGAATTATTACAAACAAATTAAATCTTATAAAACTACGTGGAACCACGAAAAGTTTATTCGGGGATGTTACTCGCTTCGCTCGCAAGGTATTGCTGTATATGTGTAGGATAAAGTCCGTATTTATTCTGTTGAAATGGCTCTCGCTTCGCTCGCTAGGTACCTATGTGTACCTGCTCGCCTCGCAAGGTTGTGAAACACCTTAGTCAGCGAACCCCAAACACGTCTTCCTAGAGCCTCCTCGCGTCCACGGCACATATAATTTCTCATATTAAACGCTTCCCTCGCTTCCGCTCGCAATTTGACCTACTTCCCGTCACTTTTTTCGATATCCGATTCCGGATTCAGATTCGGCAGGATCAAAGCTGTATTTCGCCCGCGAAAACCGTTCCGAAAAACGTACCTTTACGAGGTATATTTTAATGGGAAAAAACGTAGTTTTTCGTCGGACTTTTCGAGAAAACACGGTCCGTACTCTCGCATTTTTTTGACGCATTTCCCGATACTTTTTTCTCGATCCGATCGCGCCGTCGTCTTCCTCGTAGGAAAACCTACGGAACCGGTATTTTTCCGGAATTTTCGACGGCCGTTTAGAGGGGTGGAGGAAGCGGGGAAGTCCAAAAAGCGCACATTAATTCTTACTTCGACCCCCCTCCCGCCCTACGGCCCATGGTTCGGCTGGGATTAGACAATTTTAAATTCGCTTATACACCCTATCGGAAAATCCCAAGAAGATCCCACCACTCGTAGACTCCCCCCACTCAGCCGTTTGGCCGTGCATAGACACGACAAACAGACAAACGGAGTTTCATTCTTATAAAATAGTATTGATGTTACAGACTCTACATAGAGTCAGATAATTTTTATGGCCCAAATATAATCATATAATCATAGGAACATATATAATGTTTAAGCACTTTTCGACGATTTCCTAATAAGAAAGAGTTTTTGTTGAAAATTACTTGAAGAGTTGAACCTTGAACCTATGTACCAGCACTTTTTCAACATTAAATTGTCCAAATTTCAAAAAATGTTTTAAAAAAATGACTAAAAACGGCTAAAAAACGTGAAAAAATTAATTTTTTGGCAGAATTTAAGTCAAAAGACTCGTTTATTAACGATCAACTTGACCATTGAAATTGTATGCACAGAATTATGCGAAAAAACAGTACTTAAATTTCATTAATTAATAAATTTTCATTTGTTTATTAATTATACCGGCAAGCCCAATATAAGGGTAGTATAGAATAATTCGAAGAAAAAATACAAATAAGAAAAATAAACCGGTCTTTAATAAGGTAAAACAGTCATTTCAATAAACAGCGAAGCTATCAAGCTGCGAGCAATTTTAGATTTAATCACTGAGACTGAAAAAAAAACCAAATTACTGAACAATCCTAAACTATCTGAAGTACTGAAAAATCGATTAAAAAACGCAAAAAAAACATCGAAAGTCTGATTTAAACTGCAGACTATAACTTAAAATGATAACATTTTTCCTCCAGGAAATCGGTATTTAACTTTTTTTTTTTGCACTCAGACTGCTCAAATTTCAAAACAATGAAACATAATATATGATATTCCAAAACAATTCGGTCATACGATCGTGCTGAATGGCTGGAACTTTTAAAAATAGCGATCCAGATAAACGAGGTTCGCCAAAATGTTGGGGAGAGAGGGATAAATGCTAATCTCAGGGGCGATAAGAAAGAAGAGATTATCATCGGCCTATTAGGGCGTCGCGACGGGCGCGGGCCGGCCAGGGGTGAGCGAGCGGAGGCCGCCGCGACGAGGACTCGGAGCCCCTTCTGGAAATAGCTTCCCCACCCGCCTTTCTGCGGCGGCAACAAAACCTTCTCCAAATCCACCGCCACCGCCCGCCGCCGCCGGCCGCCGTCTTCCTCCCCAAATCTCGACTCGGCTCGATAAATTATCCCCTTCCGCCACCACCACCTCCGCCGCCGCCCCGCTTCACCCTCAACCGCTCCGCCGACACTCGACAAGACTTGGCTTAATTCGGATTTGAATTCTTGATGAGACGCGTGAGGGGGGCCCATTTGTCAGGATTGACCTCTATAGGAGATACCTCAGAAGAGGACGACGAATGGAAGGGGGACGTGCTTGAATCGCTCCTTTTGTTGCCCAACCAGATTTTGAAGAAAGATACAGATCTCCTCGTTACCTTGGAATCGTTTTCTTCGTATAACTTTGAACAATAGATCTCACTCCAGATTACGATTTTTTCAAGTGTACACTGCTCATGATGACAGGAAAAGTATTACAGATTGAGGAACGAAATTGCAACAGTTATTGGTGGTTGTGTGATGGATAGGAGTAGTTCCTCCTTCTCGATTCTTGAATACGCTGCATCTGGAGATATGCGTGACGGTTTATACAACCAACAAAAAAAAAAAAAAAAAAAAAAAAAAAAACCCCTCTGGGTGCAGCAGGTTAACTGCCTGTCACCTTTCAAAGAGTAACTACTCTCTATTCCATCACCTCTCGTTGTAACATGGTAGCAGAGCGTGGTTTATAGCCACAATCTTGCCCCCACCCAGCCCCTATATTATTGAATGTCCTGTCACCTCTGCTCCCCCCCTTCCCCCACCAATAGGCAAAATGGGCAATAACCCATAAAACTAAAAACTAAATAACATTCCTGCCTATTTGGACCCCGCCTTCCACTTTACCCCTCCCCCACTGCTTTATGAAATGGATAGGAAGGAGTAGTTCCTCCTCTATTCTTGAATACTCTGCATCTGGGGATATGCCTGACGGTTTATACAACCAACAAAAAAACCTCTGGGTGCAGCAGGTTAATCGCCTCTTACCTTTGAAGGAGTAATTACTCTCTACTCCATCCAAATCTGTCCAGAAAGGTTCGAAACGTCAAATGCAAGTGGAAATTTCAACAATTGCGCAGTTATCAAAATGTCTACCGATTATCAACGATGAAGAAGTGAGGGAAGGAGTGTGACGCCTCGCACCATATGATTCACAACGAAAAATATTTGTGGCACACTTGAGTACGGTACATCTGAATATTAGGTAGGTATGCTATGGTTAAGATTGGGTTGCTATCTGGTGAGGAACAGGATGGAGTGGGAGTTGCTCGCGTCGGGTCTGGAACGTCTCGTGGTGTCATAAACCAAAGATGGGTAGTAGGTTTTGTTTAAACAACATTTTTCATGGGTCCATTATAACTTATAACGCAACCAAAGAGTGCTGCTTCATTATTTTTGTTGCATAGTTACCGAATTGGTTTATCGGTTGTAGCGTTGCATTTTTTTCGGTCGCAAATTTTAGAATGACCCCCAGCCCAAAAACATATCCATGTTAAAAAAAAAAAAGAAAAGGCGCCAGCCTCTCGGAACCCTGGTTACTTCTATTTTTATACTACAAATTAAATTATTGAAACACAGAACGTGTTTTTTCTTCCGGTATGATGGATAAGATGCAAGTTCACGTTACTACATAAAATCTACATAATCATGGATATCAGAAACCATAAATTAACGCATATCTACGACTCGTAGATGTAAAATATTGGAGGAAAAAATCGTTCCTTTGAGTAAACGCTTAGGGGGATCTCAATTTGGAATTATTCCAACTTATTAAATCTCGCATACATATAATAGGCATGTGCATGTTGGCCTTAGATTTGATAAATTTCGTAGGCAGATCGAGAAATGAACAACGCAACAAAACCTGCCATAGACCACTCGGCTGCAATGAAATATGAAAACGAATGAGCTGTTCAATAGTAATCGTTCAATAGTCGGATAAACTAGCAAGCATGTCAATAACAACCACAGAGACGCAAATATGTTTGGAAATTGTTATTTTACAATCGTCAACTTTTAGTGGAACCCGTGTACCAAACAAAACAATGAGTGGTAATAGAAAAATTAATTTGAGAAGCGAAATTGAGGGCGAAATAATCTTAGGGTTGAATCCGTATTGGGAAGTTGGTGGCCAATATTTGTGCGGTGCTCAGCACACCAAAATCTGCACTCACTCAAGCGTCCGAGAGATCATTCGGCGTCTAGACCGCCCGTCCTTCGTCGACTTTTTCTTCTCCGTGCCGTCCCCTTAGCCCGAGTGAAGAAAGAATTGCCGGTTAAAATAATGAAGTATTTGATTCAGGACAGGTTTTTTGTCAAGTCTGCCTCTTTCATAGCCCGTTAGGAAAGGGCTGAATCCCAAATCAAGGTCGACCGCGTCGCTCTATGGAAATCTCGAACGGCCCAATATTTTTTCATTAGCGGCCAGCATCCACTGCCCCTTGTTGGTTCTTCCAAAGCCCCTTCTGCCCCTTTACCGAGGATTCTCGCGGCCATAAAAAGTGAAAAACCATTGTTTTTAAAGTGTCGTTTATTACGAGGGGAATTGAGATTAATTCAAAGGCTCCCCTCCGTTTCCTCCACGCTCCCAATTCGACGAACTGCATCCAAATCGGTCTGTTATACCTGAGGGGCCTATACTTGGTAAAAGAGCGATTAAAGTTGACTTCTTTATAACGTCGGTAGTGTTTGTACTATAAGTTGAGCAGAGATGTGGCCTTATAGGGGCGCAGGGACGTCATTTCGGTGCGGGAGCTGCAGACAGACGCTAATTAAGGCCGTTCATTAGTGAGCTCTTAGCTATTGAGAAGAGAGAGAGAAACGATGCGCTTAATTCCTGTTTCTAAGGAGCGGAATAAGTGGTGGAAAAGGGAATCTCCGAAGCACATCTGGTGTACAACTGTACGACCTCTGACTTACAGTTACCCCTGAAGCGATTTCAGCTTTCACTATTACTCCAAAACATTCAATGATGACAAACATGTACGAAATTAAGCTATTTAAATGTTGTAAAATACGACTTAAAAATAAGGATCATCAAATTTTTATTGTTTAGCAGAATATTACTAAAAAAGAAGATTACCAACCGTGAACATTACACACAAAAGTATGTCGAAAAGAGTTGTTAAATGTAATCAACATTTTCTATAAAATCGATAAAACTGCAAAAAAAGCTTGAAATCCAATATCTTCGGATTTCAAAAATAAGTTGACTAGCAAATTATTATTGAGAACTATTTTTGTTGCCATAAATTTATGGTTATTCATTTCTTTGTGCTCAACGTGCTCCCTTCCAAAACATAGAAGTGATACGATAATTTAAGAAAATTCAGTCGTACGATCGTGCTGTACGACTGGACACTGCAGTTGGAAACAGAATGGAAACTGCAGATGTTCATGCATTTCAAACATACAAAGTGGTACATAGGCACGCGTACATATACATTGCTATTGAAGTACCTACATTCAGGACCTATATACGAGCCTACCAAAAGTTCCGGAGGTCATATTCGTATTAGACAATTTTCGTTTTACCGAAATGAAAATCTTCTTTTCTTGGTGGATATGATGATTCTTTAAACAAAGTTCGTAATCGGAGATCTAGTGATTACAGAGACAAGCGACTGTTTCCTACAAACAGACGGATTTTGTTCTTCCAATTTTTGAAATATGTGTAACATAAAACGTAAACCAATAATTTTTTTTTTTTATTAAAGGTCTCTTTTACCAAGGAATCAGGAATAACAAAATAAAAACATGAGGAACTTGAGTGTTTTTATTCCTGATGTTTGATCTAATAATTGGATTCTGCGCCATTGGAAACTTCGATCCCGGATTTTCAGCTGAAAAATCCAAATCGTTTCAGCAATAGATCGATAGAAGAACGCGAATCGGCGTCAAAGGTGGACGGCGGGTACTGAGGTTCCCCTCCAGGCGTACGTGGGAGAGGTCGTCCCCTTATGACGTCATTCAGCCTTCATTACACCACTGCTTTGGTCACTTCTAATCATGTGATACCCTTCATGTTGCACTTTTTCGATAAACTCTCGTCAAAATGTTCCAGCTTATGGAATAAAATAACATTTCCATTGTCTAAAATCAGTTGGAAAGGGCTAATATCAGAAATAAATGTTACAATCAGTGTTCATTGATGTGAAAATTTGCATTTACTATTTTTGAATGAAAGCAAAATCAATCTGAAAATTTTGGGAAAATTCACACTTACGTACGATGATTGGTTTGTTTTTTTTATGGTTTTTTTTTTTTTTTTCATTGGCTGAAAAATGTAACATCTTACCCCAGGCGAGAGGGGTGCGATGACGTAGCTTTTCGACGAAACTGAAAAATCATAATAACAAAACTACTTACAGTAGAATAGTGCGATTGGTGTTTTATTCTTAGAATTTATACAGGTTTCAATTGAAAATATACATCAAATCTGTGATCGTGATTAATGTTAATTATAGTAGAATATTATTTAGTAGTAGAAAAAGTTGTATGAAATACATTGCAATGTACTATATAATGCTCTGGAATGAATTGAGAAAAAAATCTAAAAAAGCGTGAATTTTTCATAGTTTCCTGGCTAACAAATTATTAAGCTACTGTGAATTCAAAGGACATTTCAAGCTCTTATAGTCAGCATTCGGCGACCAAATTCACAAATGAAAGCTTAGGTGGTAATGATAATTGTAACGATAGTGACGAGGCGAAGGCGGAATAACGATAATGCTCTGCAGTGGGATATAGTTAGGAACATTTGTATTCAGAGTTAAATGCTTGAAGAAAATCTTAGAAAGACCGGAGAAGGGCCATCAAAAGTCACCGCTTTTAGCGACCGCAGTTCTTATCAAAGCTCGGAAAGAGGCCCGTACAGGGGAGCCCTGCCCCTACAGGGCCCTGGTACAGAGACAGGGGCGAAAGGGGGCGGAACAACCCGGAATACCAAACAGGTCCTTAATTAAGAGATGGAGTTTACCACTGTTTTTAATTACCTCTTATATACCCCCGAGCATAGATAAACCCTAAGAACACAACAAGATACCGCTCTTTCCCTTTTCCCGTCTCTTTCCAACAGTTTCGGATTAACCTCCCGAAGGAACCTCCTATCCCGTTCTTCCTCCTTTGCTTCCACCTCCGTCCGTAGAACACAAGGAGACTGGAGAAACGAGAGGCTGAAGGGGTGTGAAAGAGAAAAGGGGTATCTCCTTCTCCATACTAGACTCATACACGAGGCCTCCCTCCACCCCCCTCCCACACTGTTGTCTTAATAACCAGCGTTTTATTAGAGCAGGAGTTTATTCGTTTAATTAAACGTCGGCCAATGGGTTGGGGTCGGTTGTTTTGGGTCGATTTCCCAAGGAAACTCAAACTCAGACTTCAAAACTAATCTCATCAACTTCACTCTGCTGCGTGTGGTTCGGCTAGACGAACATTGGTGGTAACCACAATAAACTAGCACTTCAAATTATAATATGAGTTTCGTGCCTACTGCTTGTGTTCTTAACAATAAATATCAATAATTTATTCTTATAATTACATTCTAAATAATTTCACACAAACTTCACATCCCTTATAAAGATTATCTGATACAGTTTATTATAGGTATTATTATTTGATAAAATTTAGATTTTCATGATGACATTTTAGTCATTTATTTCAACCCTTGTTCATTATTTATGCCCTGTTCCTATTTGTATACTTATTTACATTAAATTAATTATACTCTTTGATCTATGTATTTATCGAATTTTTCCGTGTCCTTCCATTTTCCTGGTTGCTCTGTCCATGCTTTCCGGGTCTTTCCTTCACATTTTAACATTGGCAAGCGCTAAAACGAATGATCTGAGGAAAAGTGTCACTACCAATACCACTGGCGTCTCGAGGATAAATGTTAGCAATGAAATTATGGATGCCGGTCGACTCCGAAAACTGTAACGTCTAGTTTTATCATATTTTTTATTTATTTATTTTATTTTATTTTATTTATTTATTTATTTTTTTTTTTTTTTCAAATCATAACTAGTAATTTATATGTGTGTACATGATGGATTCGGGTCAGTGAAGACAAATAAACTAGATGTGACAATACAGTTTGCCATAGCAAGGGCAGTGTCACTCCGTATAAGAGGAGCCAGAAGAACTATACGATCACTCGGAAGGGAAGATGGAGCGGCTCTTCCAGCACTGACCAGTTGCTGATACAGATGATTTCCAATCCGGAATATCAAGGACATTAATATTGCTTCCCAACTTTTTCCCTCCAATACGCCTCAAGTGTGTCATCATATAGATATTCTCGAGGTACAAGTACAATAAATCATCAGCGGTAAAATTGAAAAAAGATGAGACTAGGCCGAAAATGGTGTAAAACACTGAAATGATACTTAAATGGGTACTTACATATATCCATTAATTTATGTTTCAAATATTTAATTCTTTTTTCAGGAAACCATGCTTCTTCTGAAAACATTTTGCACTTCTTTCCTTATGAATAAAATCTACTATTTTCAATCAAATTGGTAATTTGACAGAGAAATCCAAGAGGCATTGAAAGAAAAGCCTCACTTTGTTCTTTCTCCTGACTTAGGTCTTTCATAGATTATTTGGGTTAGATATCAGTAGGGTACATTTGATTTCGGTGAGCGTAACTGGCCTATACGTCTGAACTAGCAGCTTGAAATTTCTTGGTTTTTGTTCCTATTTTTCCAACCTTATTTCCAACTAAATATCTTGAAAACCCGACGACGTAATGCGCTAAGTAGCACACAATTTTAAGCGACGATCGAAAAAATTACACTGAAAAAGTGATGATTGTAAAAATAATAATGAAAAGAAAAGAAGAAAAGTACCCAGCCCGTATTGGCACACAGCTTTTTCGTATCCGTAGCAAGAATGTTGGACCATTGAAGGTTTTAAATACACTTTATGAATAGGAACCATTATTAGCCTGAACCCGGACATTACCATAAAATTTCATAAATATCGAATGAAACTGTAGATAGAATACTCGTTAATAAGATATCACAATCACGCGTGCACAATAGTACTAATGATACGATCGTATTGAAATTGACGTATGATGATATAACCGTATTTTCATGACCACCCTTCGAATTTGAGCAAGGAACACCATACAGTGAGAAAATAATGTTTGATGAATTTTAAATTTGCGCATGCGCAGAGTGAAGTATTGATTGAAATGAAACTGGTACAAAATATTCTACTGCCCAAACCATACTTGATGCAAATATCACCATAATCTAACGATGATAACTGTTGGAATTGAGCTGATTGCAAAGATTGGTGTACAGACGGACATTTTGACAAATATACATTCACGAAACCAAAGTTGTTCAAAATATTCTAAAAATTGAAATGCGAGTGGAAATTTTGATTTGAGGCGAACGTTGTTACACTCAGAAAAATAAAAACACCCGCTGTACAAAATCATGACATGAATAAAATCTTGTCATGAAAATAAAAACTAATAGCCTATCAAGCTGAGTTAAAGTTATGATTTAGTTCTGCGTACCTCTCAATCAGTATTTATTCTATAATTTTTTTATTCTTTTATTTTTTTTTTTTTTCAAGTCTTTTCATCACCAACCCCCCTTATCCAGCTAATAAAATTGACATCAATACCAAAGCTTTCGTGAAAAGGGCTGGAAAGATTTTTTCTAATTTCATATTATTAACTATCATGCATTTCAGGGAGTCCTTATTTTCAAAAGTATAGCGCAGGCTAGTAAAACAGCTCTTTCACCCACGACTCAGGTAATTACAAAATTATTTTATCAAAAATGTCATATTAATTTTATGTACTTATATAAAAAACATAGTACTCTCATATATGTATGATTGGGTACATGCTTAATATTGTAAATCGTACATATTATACACCTGTAATCTTAGGGAGTAGGTGGAAATATACTCCCTAGGTTCAGGGTTTACTGTGATGAGGAGGGGGGGGGGGGGGGCACGATATACACACAAATAATGAATATGCAGACGGGAAACGAATGTTGTTCAGACGGTCTAAAACGAAGAAAATTCGAGTGGAAATTTTGATATGGGCAAACATTGCTAGAATCGGGAAAATAAAAAGTAGTGATGTAAAAAATCATAACCCAAAGAAACTGTTTGTGATAAGGAATATAACGATATTTCCTAATTTCTTGTTGTTGGCTAACACACTTCTAGGAGCCCTCATTTTCATAAATGAGCTGCAGGCTGGGACAACAATTCTTTCACGTCCTCCCTCAATACGAGACTGAGTAATCTAAGGCTCCACCGTCCCGAACAAATAATTGATTTATAAGGCAATAACCCGAAGAGGGATACGACTGACATACAACTCCTTTCAACACAATATCAGGGGAAAAAGAAAATTTGATCTCATAAAATGAAAGTGGAGCAATAAATTTCAATACAAGAAAAAAAAAATGATATAAGAAGCATAAGGAGAGGGTAAGAGAGGGAGAGGGGGTAAGGCGGCGATTGGGAAGAAAAGAAGCGATTGGGATGAAGACTTTTGATGAAAACTCTGATTACGGTCGTAGATCACGAGAGAAAAGGCCTTGACTAAACCGCTTCACGAGGGGTGGGTCGGGGTCTCTGTATAGTTGAAGGGGGAAATCGAAGTAGCATTTATTGCATTTCATCAGAAACACCCCCTCCCACCACCCAGCACCACACCACCTATCACCATCCACAACTTTCCGTCTCACTACCGCCCACACTGTGCAACTGTGTGCAATACGGAGGGTTGGAAAAAGAAGCCAGCTGTTACACCCCCCCTCTACATCCCTCTACAGGTATACGGTAATCCCCTTTTCATGAGGCCCCGAGGGGAAAAAAGGAAAAAGACCAAATAAATAAAATGAAATGAGAAAGGTAAACAAATGTACGTAAGGAAACCTCGTCAAAAGGGGTAGTGAGAGTAAATTACCTGAAAACACTTGCCTGGAGAAAAACAATTGGTAAATAATGCATGCATTACAGGGACGTCCCTATATGTATGTGCTGTATTTGATTTTGGTAAAAATGACGAATAGATCATGTTGATTTGAAAGTATGTTTCTTACTTTTTATGCGCGACCGTACCGTTCGTCCGATTGGAATGAAAGTTTTCCCAACTCATTCTTCGCACTCCCGGGACGAGCATAGGCTATCGGAATTTTCCTCAAACCTACCACTTATCGTCAAACTCGGCTTTCCCTAACGACGTCGCCCGGGTAAACAACTTTGTAATTAAGGAAAAACCGGACATGTGCCGAACTATTTACGTCAAATTAATGTGGATGGGGTGGGTTCACGTGTAGAGAACTCACGATAAACAATTCGAACACCGAAACGGGTTGAGCCGAGCAGATTTTATTCGAAAAAATAGATCTTAACAAATAGATATTAAAAACGCCTTACTGCAGCAATTTTGTTAGGGAATAGTTTTAACGTAACGATTAATAATTGAAACTTGAATAAGTTGAAACTTCATTACTGAAATTTTTATTGAATTACTTTTGGGAATGCTGAGTAAAAATGAGTAGGTACGAAGCCACAAGGGCCATAAACCGCCATAAATTGGCCAGAACCATAAATTGCCTGTAGCGAAGTACACAGCTAGTAAGTAAATGAATTCTACTCTATTCATTATAACCTAACAATAATAAGGTATGAACTATTTGACTAGCAAAATCGAACAACTGCCAGATTCACGGAAATAGATTAAATATATCACGATATATCGGCAGCCAACCCCCCCCCCCCCCCCCTCCACCACACCGATCGAAATGGAAGGAAGGATCCGGAGAAAGACCAAATACATGGAGCATAGCAGGAAAATAATGAAATCTAAAACTTTTCGCCTTTTTAAAGCCAAATGGTCATGATTTATCGATATTAACTTCACCATAATTTATATTCCAACAATATGTAAATTAAACTGGACCTCTAATTAAACAGAAAAAGAATGACGAAAATCGGTCGAAAATTGTAGCATGGGCATCGCCTAAAAGGATCGGCTATAACGCCTCCCCCCCCCCCCCCCATCTCGATTGCAAATCTAAAATTGTCCCGGTTGCTGCAGCCACAAGTTTCACGGTGGCACAACGAGACGCGAAATGGGATCGAACAAATAATGAATCACGAAAATTACTACTATTGCTTGAGAATATTAGCTTGGGCAGCGCTTAATAGGATTGGCTATTAACCCCTACACCACCCTCCACGATGACGTATCCGAAATTTCCAATGTTTGTTGAACAACTAGTTTACAACTGGGATCGAAAAAAAAAGACGAAAACCGGTTGCGAATTGTAGCCTAGACATCACTTATCAAGATTGGATATTGGATCTTCTACTCCCTCCACGATGACGAATCCAAAATTTTCAAGGTTCTTTGCACAACTAGACTAAAATTGGGATTGAACAACAAATGAATCACGAAAACTTGGCTGAGAACCGAAGATTGGGAAGCGCGTTGATTTCCTTCTCCACCCCCTTCCTCTAGGCCAGTCCAAAATTTCAAAGGGTCAGAACTAGACTAAAATTTGGATCGAACAAAGACAGAATCTCGAAAATCGGTTGAGAATTCAATAATGAACCTTCATTATTGAAACCTTTGTAATTGACCATGAAACAAATTTCTTTCAACCCCTCTCAAAATTTTGTTGTTTCAAAATGCGTAGAATTCTAAAAAACTAATAAAAAATAAACTAAAAAATTTTCTACAGCGCTATTTTTTTTTTTTTTTTTTTTTTTTTTTGAGATACAGGACAAAATGCCCCACATTCGCCGGTCGTCTTCCGTCCAAGTTTTGGGCTCAACATGAACTAATCACTCTTTTTTTTTTTTTTTTTTTTTTTTTCAAAAACAGGAATCTTAAATGGAATAATGAAATTATGACAAGTACATAGTAAAACTGAAAACCCGCATTATATTTAGGTTAAGTACCTGGCAGTATAGATGGTAATATAAATGAATGAGGTTTGGGTTTCAATTTTAGTGCTACGGTTTTAATCAATTGTTTGATTCGCTAGGAACTAGCTGGTTTTGAGGTTTAGAAAAATAGCACAGTTCAAGTATGCCAAGATATGGTGATAATTCTTTTAGGGTTCCATTATAAGATGGTTCTTGAACCTCACCACATTGAGAATTTTCAGGTTGCAGCTGGTTACGGGATGTCCAGATCAAGCAAAAACTAATTTCAACCAGAAATTTGGTAATTTTAAGTATTAAACATTCATACAGTCCAAGTATGCCAACATCTGGAGACATTTATTTTACGGATCTATTCTACAATGGTTCTTGCACATCAACACATCAAGTTGTGGTTGATTTCAATCGAACTAAACACAGATATGTTTCGTTATCTTTCTTCAATCTAGCCGTGGTTGAAACATATTGGTAAGTGATGCATGCATTACAGGGACGTTCCTATGAACGGATTGTATATAATTTTGGTGAGAATTAAAATAAGAGAAGAGAATTATCATGCCCCCACACACACACACACACACACATACACACACACCATTTCACCCCTTCATTGACGGTGAATTTGAAATTTTCGAGGTTGCATAACTGGACTGAAATTTGGATCAAACATAAATTAAAAACAGGCACGAAAAGTCTGATGAATATAACAAAAACATCACGAATTATTGTTATTACCCACTCCATTCACCCCCTTCCACCCTGTTAATATTCCAAAACAAGATCAAATTCAAAATTGAACAAAAGAAGAATCATGAAAATCGGACGAGAATAGTTAAAACATGATTTACAGTATTACCCCCTAAATTCACCCCTTTCCAACATGAAATTCAAAACGCGCCTATCTAACACGATAAAATACAAACGGCATCACCCTGGACCCAACAACCTCTCAAGTTTGAACGAAATTGGACCAACAGAAGAAAAGAAATGGATGTTATAAGAAATTAACGTTTGCGCATACGCACAGAATAATAATAATTCAACGGCCTTGTATTGTATAGGAGACCGTTTAGGAGCTAAACCGCACGATCCCAGAAAATTTCATAAAAATCGGACCTTTAGTCACGGAGTTTCGTCTATGTAGATCAATTTTAGTTTTGCGCATGCGCTATAGTTATTCCTCCACCAATAGCAACATAATACATAAGAAAATTTTCTGGAACATATACCCATCTACTCCCCGAGTTTGAATGAAATCGGTCCAATAGATGATAAGAAATCAACGTCATTAAAAATTAACGTTTGTGCATGCGTACAGACCGCCGTTCATGCGACTAACCCTCACAATCCAGGAAATTTTTTAGACTCGGTATTTTACACGTGTCAATCGATATTAGTTTCGCGCTTTCGCAGTAGTTATTACACCAAAAATCGCGATATAATTTATAGGACATTTTCCAAGAACATATAGTCAAGTACCTACAGAGTTTGAACGAAATCGGGCAAACAGATGATGAGAAATCAACGGTATTTGAAATTCACGTTCGCACATGCACACAGGCTACTGTTGATTCGATGGCATTGAAAATTATAGTGGACCGTCTAGGAGCTGACCCGCACAAACCCTGAAAATTTCATTGTAATCGGACCGAAACTTGATATAGTTTTGGGCGTCACAAGGATTTACCATAGACAGACAAGGAACCAAAATTGATCAGCACATTCTGAATCGCAAAAAGCAAGTAGAAATTTCGATTTTGAAGACAACAATTTTTTGTCTTCAAACACGATCGCAAAGCTTCCCAACCTTCGGCAGTGAGGAAGCAAAATCGTTACTGTTACCTTGGAAGTTTTAGAGATCGCGATTGTTGAATGTTTGTTTAGCCCTTTAATACTACCCCTTAGGGTTGACTCAAATTGATGCCGAGCTTCTGGGACCATCTAGACCCCGAATGCGATTTTTATTGCAAGTTACATGAAGTTTGGTCTTTTAATTTCGGGGAAAAGCCGTGAACGACGGACGGTCGGATTTTCGTTATCAGATTTTAGTTAATTATTTTCAATAATGAACCTTTGTAGTCGAAAAAAAAAAGTTAACACCCCCTGAAAAATTTTTGGTTTACGTTTCAAGATGCGTAGAATTCCAAAATCGAAAAAAAAACCCGCACGTCCGTCGTCCACGGCTTTTTTCCAAAAATACTATACCGACTTATATGAAACTTGAGTTAACAATCACATTTGGGGTCTTGATCAGTTTTTATTAACCCTAAATGGCTGTACCAAAGGGCTTAACATTAAACGAATTCGGGATCTCGAAAACTTTCTAAGTAACAGTAATAACTTTTTGCTTGCCAGTGATAAATTTAATCCCAAAGAATCGATTAAAACCACCCGCAACGCTGTATGTTGAATAGTTTGCTTTCCCTAAGGGCTTGACCATCGAAAAAACACTTTCGAATTTCTAAGCGCGAGAAGATAGAGAAATCACGCGCGTCTAACGGATCTATTGATTTGACGGTTAAGCTTCAAATTCCTGTTCTCTTAATTTTTTTTTTTTTCTCTTAATTGCTTCAATTTCTAGTAAGCATTGATAATTCAATTCAAACAATCTTGTGAGTAGAGTAACATATCAAGTATCAACAATTTCTGTCGAAGCGTTTTTCGAGTTTTAGCTGAGGCACATAGAAAGGGGTGGCGTCATCTATCAACCCCCAGGCCAATGGTATGGTAATCTACTTTCCATGGAACATAGGGAGAAAAAAAAAGGTAAACAAAAATATATTAAGAAAACCTCTTGCAAAAAATAAAAGTTCGTAGAGCAAATTACCGTGAAAAGACTTGGGAAAAGCAACTCGCGCGGATATGTTTCTTTTTTTTACCGTTTATTCTTACCGGAGGAGAATTTAGCGAATATTCATCAGATTTGGGGTGAGGAGGATCTGAAGCGAAACAAATATCCACGGGCGAGATGATTACCGGAACGGAAGATCAAGTAATAACGATGGTAAGTGTGAATATTGATGAGGGACGGTAGCTTAGAGGTGGATTGTTTGCGTTGAAAAGGGGAAAAAAACTGAGGGTGTATCGAACCGGACTAGGTTCGAATAAATATACAACAAAGCGGCAATAGGTAGTGATACATAAATGACAGAGGTAATTACGATTTAGGTTGCAATTTTACAGTAAAATATGATATGTAAGGTGAAAACCATACACTATTTCCATCCAGAATTTTCAAAACTATCAAACCTACCAAATCTCGCTAAATTCAAAAGTTTTACTAATGAACAATGGATGGTTATAATATATTTTTGTTCGTCTATGGCTTAAGTAGCATCGATGAAATTATGATAGATACTAGTCCACTAACGGATGTTAGTCCAAAATGTTCCTTTACTACTAAAAGTATTCATGGTGGTCATATCAGGAAACTAGACAGAAAATGGAGCAGAACACTTCCAACCACACCTTTAGGTATATCTCAATCTTTTGAAGGGTTTCTCTTCTTTTTTTCTCGAGAAAACCACTTTTTTGAATTGAAACCCCACATTTTTCCCCTTTAATGATTTTTCCTCAACTTTTGACTACATTTTCGGGATCTCCGTTAAACTGTCTTTAAGAACAGGCGAGTTTCATATTTAATTAACACCATTAATTTCACAAACGCTAATTCTTTTCGCAAATGAGGAAAATATTTTAAAAATTAGTCACTACCTCAAAATTAATCTTAGAGACCGTCAAGTTTCAGAAACATTGTTTCATTCAATACTTTTTTTTTTCAACGGTGCAATCAATTTTACTTATATGTAGTATGCTAATTAGGGTAAAAAATTATGTTAATGTTCCAAAGCGTGTTTTTTTTCGCAATTAGATCGTGGATTTTCTTGAAAATTACCCTTTATAAATATCTACAAGTTTGTAGTCAGTTTCTATTAATTTTTTCAAACTGAATCGAATGCTACACTTTCAGAGATGTCTTCGATACCGTTATAACCGAGTTTCACGGTTTTAACTCAAACATTTATAGTTTATTTGATATTCTACATTCAATGTGATTTTAAGGATAAAACAAGTGGTGCAAAACTCGGTTATAACGGAGTTGAAGACATGCGATTCAGCTTGAAAAAATAAATACAAATTGACTCAAAACTGGAAGGTATTTATAAAGTGTAATTTTTAAAGAAAATCCACGACTTCATTGAAAAAATTAAGAAAAAAACGAATAAAACACTTTTTTTAAACACTAAAACAAAATTTTCACCCCTATTTAGCAAAGTAAAAATAAAAAAGTCCCCTGGATCGTATGAGCGAATTTTCGTAAATTATCGTCTGATGTTGAACTGTTTTGAAATTGGAGCTTATTGAGTGCAAAGAAATTGTTAAATACATATAAATTTTATGAAAAACGTATTCAAAATAATAATCTGCTCTTCAAAAAGAGATTTTGGCTTTTTAGCTTTTTTTGCAGTTTCGATAGATTTTTTCAGAAAATATTGATGAAATTCAAGTACATTTTTAAGCATAATTTTGTACAACGATTTATTAATGTTCTATTTTATAGTTAATAAGATATATTTGAGAAATATTCTGCTAAAAATATACATGTAACAATTTTCACCGGTTTATAGCTATTTTTAGTAAGTTTTTTTCAGTACATTTTTTGAAATTTGCCCGATTTCATGATCTGCTCAAAAAGTACTGGCCAAAAAACTCATCCTTTCATTTGGAAAGCAAGATTTTTTCGCGCAAGAACAGAATTTTTATCTCAACCCTAAGGAGAGTTATTGTCAGGAATGACACACACACGCGCGCGCGCGCGCTCGCGTGCGCACGCACGCACACACACACACACACACACACACACACACACACACACACACACACACACACACACACACATATATATATATATATATATATATATATAATTTATTTATTTATATATGAAATAGGATTTGGTTTCAGGATGTCTCAAAACGGATTTAAATTAAGGAAGTTTTCAAAAATTTTTATTTTGAAATTTTTGGAGCAATTGAAATAGCTTCATTCTCAACGAAAATATGCTATACCACTGAGAAGAGTAATAAATGACGCAGTGTCTGTGAAAACTTAAGGTCTCAAAACTAATTTTGAGGGAGAGGATAATTTTTCAACAGTTTTGAAAAACATTTGTTCTTTATTACATGATTTTGAATGTTGTTAAATTAATATAAAAATCGCCTATTCTTAAATACTATTTATCGCTCATTCTGAAAATGTGGTCCAAAATTGAGAAAAGTTTATTTAAAGGAAGAAATGCGGGTTTGCATGTCAAAAAATGTGGATTTCGGGAAAAAAGTCGTAGCTCTTGAACGGATTGAGATAGAAAGGTGTGGATGACACTCTGAACTGTCCACCCTGTAGGTATATATTGTCATTTGGACAACTTACACTCTTCAACTTAACAAATAACATGCAAATATATTTAACATATTCTTGTACATTATAATGTTGATACTATAACAGTCTGGTATACGTAAATTGTAGGTGTGTATTACTTATGTGAATTCAGTTATGTATATCACTTATATACCCATTCATTTCCATGTATCTATACAAGGTTTTTGTTGTACTTGCTATAAGTACTGTTAATCTGATGAGATCATAAGATGCTGAGTTAGAAGGAATTTTTCGGTAGATTTTTTATTCGTTTTATATTACAGAACTGTTACCTATTTTTTTGAGGCTGATTGGATCATTCATAAATTTTTCAAACATATATTTTGAATATTCCACATGAATCTGCAACCCAACGTTTTTTGTCTTAATGTTTCGGATATTTATAGGTGCTACTTATCATCAACTTACGTTTGACATGTTTTAACTCAGATCGCGCCTGCCTACTTCTCTGTTTATGAATCATTGTTTTTCATGGATAAAGTACTTGATGGTAGGAACCATTTAAAGCAATTTCGGCTAAAAAGGATAATGTTCAATAATTATGTACTGTTGATGTACGTACTATGTGCTTGTCCTGTACCTATCATTTAATATAAATCACAATTAGACGGTATGTCATCTTCAAAGAAAGCCAATAATTATCGTAGCATGCAGTTTTCAACAATATGAAGACTAATAAGGACTTACGGATTTTTGATTGTCTGCTCTCAAATCCACCATACCTGCAACATGAAATAAAAACAGTTGAATAAAGTTAAATGAAGATTCTAAAAATCAATCAAATTTGTTTATAGTAATCAACACTTAAAACTGATTCTAGTAACTAATCAAATATGCCAACAACATGTATTTTACGTGTCTGGATCAAGCTTGAAATCACCATTGATGTTGTACACAGTTTTTCAAAGTTTACGTTGAATGATATGTTGTAAGTATTGAATTTTTGAACGCTCAACATTTCAAATATATAAATCCATATTCACGCAGCTCCTACTCAGACGATGTTGAAATTAGTTAGGTAATTCCAGTTCTTTTATTGCGCTACTTCCAATTTGTTCTGCATCCCATAATGCCGTAAGTACCTTAGGAGTTTTGTCAATCTTGTTAAAGTAAATTATATTCAAATTTCAAGGCATCAAAGACAGCAAATCCAAAAAATTACTAAGCAACCAATTTCAATACCATTGAACTGATTGAAAAAATCGAATTTCGCAAGTGTAATATTTATTTCCGCGATATTTTGGCATCCTGGAAAATCTCTAGATTTTTAAGCCTTAACAAATCAGCTAATTGGCTAATATCCGTTCTCATTCTACTCAACAACACATCCTAATAATAATTATAGGTCGCCAGTTTTCCAAGTTAGGTCGAACGTCAACGTAGGGATATAAATATTTGTAAATCAAAAATTAAACGTTAGTTAAATATATATTTAAAGATTGTAATATCATTTTCCAAAGGCTTGATCAATCATTCTTAAAGAAAGAGATGTTATGGAACCAACGGATTTGCAGGTTGAGGATACGATGATTGGAGGATACTTTGAAATTTTGTCACTTGAAAATACCTATCTGTCGAAAAAAGAAATCCTTTTAGTGGTACCCCGGTGAATCCGAAAAGTACTAAGTTTGCATTTAGTGTGAACCACAAAGGGTGGATCATAACAGCAAAAAGTGGATGTTATTCTCTTATATCCATGTAATCAGAATGTATACAATGGAATAAATTCTTGCGATCCTTCAAAAAGTTTAAAGAATGTTAAGTTTACGTACTGAGGAACTAAGTAATCAGTTATTTTAAAACAAGAACAGATTCGACGATTGCACAAAAATATAATTCGAGTACCTACAATTGAAACGCAGTGATACCTAAATCATCGCAGTGAAAATAATAATAATTTTTTTTTTTTCATTCATTTATTTTTTCCAACGTTAATGACTCATTAAATTTTTTAATATTTTTGATTTCATTCATATTCTGAATTTCTCATTTATTATTGTATAGTGGGCCACTTTCCCCGAGAATAAAATAAATGAAAAAAGACTCATCGAGTTTTTTGATCAGAAATATTATGTTACTTTTTCCCTGCTTCTTCAAATATAGGTACTGGTGGCCTAACCACCATTCACTGTAGTAATTACATATAGGATTTGTGAATGGAACAAAAAACAATATGAGGCAGTCGTATAAATTTTGAATGAGATTAACTGAATATAAAAAACTCTAGCTAATGTTTGCTGTTAGTCACATAGATGAACGTTAAAAACTAGTTTAATGTGGCAAAATACCGTCGTAATGTACTTTCTACGTAATTATTGTATAAGTTACGTTACCCATTACGATGACGAAGAACGTGAAAGAACAAATGAATCACAACTTAATCACAGAATATTCACACACACTGTTTATGACCACATGAATCCATTTTATTATGCAACGTCTGAACTAGGAGGCTTAATATGGATAGTACTTTATCCGTATTGGTGGTATTCAGTGAAATACGAGAGATGGACGCGAGCGAAAGAACACGAGAAGCCGAGTCATTGCGAGAGATCGGGCGGGCTGCGAGTGTCTCGGGTGGCAGTCCGAAGGGTAACTGAGCTGGCGTCTGTCGAGAGAGCTATGCCGGATGATTAGAGGGTTAAAAGGGAGGGGAGGGTGAGGACGGGAGGGTTGGGAGGGAGAAAATAGCCGGAGGGCGAGGTAGAGGGGGAAATCGGGGGAGAAGCAAGCTCGTGGGAAGGGCCAGGGGAAGCCTATAAGGGGTCTCTCCCTCTTCCGACGAGGCTTTCAGGCCCATGATTTGAGTCATTATACGAGGATCGTTGTGATCGGCGATCTAATTGATCGTTTTGTTGCCTGGGAACCTCGTTGGTCCATTCCAAAATAATCAAAACTGTGCCAAAGTGTACAGTGCCCAGCAATAAACAGATATGATGTACCTTATCTCAGCGAAGACATCAAATTGTATACTTACATAAATATGTCCTATTAATAAAGCTGACAAACATTAGCGGGGCCCAGTCAAACATTCTAACTTCAAGCCCATCAAGATAATCATCAGCAGATCATTCGTAATAATGGAGAGCTATAGGAGGTCTTTCTTTCTCTCATTAGATCAGACTTTTAGGCCAATGATTCGAGTTATTATACACAAGGATCGTAGTGCTCGGCAATCTAATTGATCGTATTGTTGCTTGGAAACCTCGCCGATCCATTCCGAATAGATCGAAATAGTGCATGCATATACTCGTATTGTGCCCACCAGTTAAAGATATGTATCTCAAGGAGGGCATCAAGATATATAGTCATCCCTGTCGCTTGGAGCCCTCAGGATAAAGGTGACAAACATGAACAGTGCCACAGTCCGACATTTCAACTGCAAACCCATCAAACATGTGATCAGAAGATAATTTGTTATGAGGAAGACCTATAAGAGGTCTTCATCTCTTCTGATGAGGCTTTCAGTCATTGTAGGAGTATCATCGTGATTGGTGATCTATGACGAACAATTCGATCGTATTGTTGCCTAAGAACAAATAATCTCTTAATAGGAAAAAAAAAACACTCGGTTTAACAGAAAAATATAATAAACTACAAAAATGTATATCATAACATTATACATTTATATCTCTCTAGTGATGGAAAGAGTAATGAGGAAAGACAATCGATATACAATCCAGTACCAAGTTCAATGAATAAAGGAGGCGAATTGAGCAGCCTCATAAACTGACTAAGAGGACACAAGGGTAATCATTTCTCTTCAGAAGTACATTTAATGCTGACCATGATTGACGATCGTTATGATCAACGATCAAACAGTTGCCTAGGTAACTTGACCCGTTCCAAAAAGATCAAAATTATGCCTAATCGTACACGTGACTTCCTGATCTCTGAGAGGTAACTAACATAAAGCTATCCTATGGATAAAGTTGACGAAAACAAACAGTTTCACTGCGAAACACTATAACTCAGCATGTCAATCGAAAGTGACATCTGTAGTTCACTCTTGCCTGGGGAGGTCTATGAGGGGTCTCTCCCTCTCTCCCTTTTGATGAATCTTCGAGACCCTTCATTAGAGTCATCATACAAGGAAGAATGTGATTGAAAATTGACTTTTTTTTGTCCGGAACTTCTCGATCCGTTCATAATACGTCAGAACTTGAGTACTTGTACAATCTCGACAGTAAACATATAGCAAACGGAGTCCATCCTGATACGTTAAGATCCAGATCACTCGAAGTCCTTAAAATAAAGGAAACGAACCTAAATAGTACCACTATATAATATTCTTGCTCGGGAAGACCATCAAACGTGTGATATGCAGTTCGATCTTGCTGGGAGAGGTCTACAAGAACTTTTCCGATGAGACTTGGAAGTCCATGATTCAAATCTTCGTAAGAAGACCGTTGTGATTGACGATCTGATTGATCGTTTTATTACCTAGGAACCCCAACGATCCATTCCAAAAATATCAAAATTGAACGAGACTTTGGTCTTGTGAGTCTATGGTGGAGGATATGCCCTCCTCCACCACGATTCGGGTCCCACCTTTAATTATGATCGTCGTGATCAGCCGTCTTGTTGAACGTTTTTTACTGCTTGGAATTGGACTCCACCAGATTCATTCCAAGAAGCTATAACTTTGTAAATTGCCTACTTTCCGAACAGCCCACCTCCTCACCAACGTGATCATAGCAAAACAGACCGATCCGCAGTGATTGATGGCGTATGCAAAACTCTATTCAATTCGAACAAGGCCGAACTATGAAAATAGGCTCGAACGGTATGGTTATTTCCGTCTTCCTATGAGTCTTTTGAAAGTCATAATAGACCAATTATGACTGTATGATTGTGTTGTCTCGATTTTCGAAAATACCACAAATTCGGGTAACCTACATAGGAAGACGGTTTGTTTCTTAAGCAATGCGTATACATATTATTGCATATAAGTATACATCATATCTTCCTACCTTTTCCTCGTGGAAATACGAGTATTAGCAAGTGTCATATGAATAAGTTATATTGAAATAACAAAATGAACAGAAGGCATGGTATTACATTTCATAATGTTTCATTGATTTCCATTTCAAGCCATTTTGCAAGTGGTTAGTACGATCGATTGGTATAATTTATTGTCCAGGAATCCAGGCTCAGTGCTAACTGCGTCCAGTAGTCTCAGAGTCTATTATATTGTACGTGTATCACGGTTTGTTTCTCTCCCAGGCCAGATATAGGATTCCCTTTTGGCGAAAATAGGCGAAGGTGAACGTGATATTCAGGCTACAAAAGAGACCCTTGAGAATTTTGCTTGGAATACTCCATTGGAGGTCTTCATTTTCTTCATGCCGGGGAAGATTTTTAGCTTGGGGCCTTCTTACTCTACCCTTTATCTTTGTGCTTGAGGCAATTCTGTATATGCGAAAGCACCAAGCACTCTTTGAGATGTTTCGATTTACGCACGAACACGACTCTCGTCATATAAGGGATCTTCTGCGAATTCCATTTTACAGACTTCGGCAGTTCGCGAGAGGTCTGACTTATGTGGCGATTGAATTACACAATCATTTACTCCTCAATCTCCAGTCGGTCGTCTGCACTGTTGATGTACGCAAATAGTTATGTATCTACACTCTGGCAATTGCTATTGGAAAATACATTTATTCTATTCTATCTAATGACTCCCGAAAGTCTCATTTGCTGAATGGGACGAACCTTTTGGGAATCTCTGTAACCAAGTCGATTGCATTCCATTGCAGCCACTTTTCATTGATATTCATGCTCCTGAATTTATTTCCAATCGTTTCAAATTCCTAGGTTAGGAACGATGCAATGAACCCCAATGGAAAAGGGTCTGCCAGATTAATGTTTGCTCTGAGGACTAAATAATTAAAGGGTAATAAGTGATCCACCTGAACTCACTCATGAAGCCCATACTGTTTCTTATTTCTCATTATACCATAAGAGACATGTAGAACTATAAATTCGGTAATATATATATACAATTGAAATGTGTTAATGAGGAGGTAGGATATGTTAGTAAAAGCCAGATGCGGCTATTTCAACAACGATATCTGATGATTTCATCAAAATCGAATGAAAACTGAAGAAGTTGAGTTTGATACAAGAATTTTGTGCAGTGACTACTATTGTTTTAGCAGCTCATACAGTCATAAGAGACCATCAAACTTCTAACAAGCAGAATTCCTGAAAATTGTATTTCACTGAAATTTCGGCACATACATTTATGAATAAAATCTGCTAACCCCTGGATTTTTTTCTTTCGGGATGGTTCATTTTCGGAATTTTACTAGAATGCTCATTTTGGAGAACAACACTTCTTCGGAACAAAATGAATATAAATAATTCAATTACCATAGTAACGTTTCAAAACAATAACGTTAGTAATAATTTTCGTGCAAATAAAATGTGCTCATGGTAGAAGAATACATAATATTTTTCGAAAAATTCATTAAAACGAGGAGCATCTCTGAAAATCTTAATCTTGATACAGGTGCCGAGTTGTAACTAACTTGTTTTTACTATTTTGATTTTCAACATTTTCAAGGATAAAACTAGGCTATGACGAAGTTGGAGATTACCATTTGATTATGGGGCGAAAAAATACCTAACCGACCCAAACTCTAGACTCGATCCTAGAAGTATGAATTTTTCATGCTGGGACACCCTGTATAGGAATATTGTTATTTAGGAAACGTTTGTTTTCAATTCATTTTGACTTTAAAATGTTGAACGAAATTACCAAGCAGTGCGACTGGAACTTGTTCTGTCCTAGAAGATAAAAAAATAAAAATGACCCTTGAGAAATATATTACCTTATGACGAATGTGACCTTCATGTTTTGGGAGAGTAAAACCCGTACAGAACAAGAACAAATCGCTTGGTGCGCAGGAGAGTCTTCCGAGTCACAGAAGAGGCCTCCCGTCTTCCAAGTCACAAAATGACATGCACCGAAGAGGCGGCGAACGGAATACGAATGCCGGGCCCCCGCTCTACGTGTGATACCACTTACCCCACATTAACTGCCTCCGTTTTCTGAATAGCGAATGAACGCAGGATAATTCCCTACTTTGTGAGGGATTTCTATAGATTCGGGAGACTCCTTGTGAGGCCCGCGTGCCGCCTCCCGCTCGCTTATTACGCGAACGTGGTTTCCAAGTGGTTTCAGAAGGTCCCTCGCCCCATTCAACAGGAGCCCGTCAAAAGCTGACATTCACGCGAACCGTTGAGGAATATCTAACGAAGGGATTCTCAAGGAAAGGAGTGATGGAAGATGATATTATATCACATTTTTCTGTATAAATCATTTATCTATGTAAAAATAAATTTACAGAAAATGGAGCAATAGCTTTGAAACGGAAATAAAAAAAGTTCTAATCATATAGCATAATCGAATGAGCGAATTTTCGTAAGTTATTGTATTATATTTATGCTAATCTGTTTTGAAACGTGAGCACTTTGAGCTGTTAATGATCAATTTCATGGTAAAATACTTGTTGTAAAAATAATCTGCTACTCAAACAAATAACTTAGATTTAAAGAATATTTTACGGTTTTTATCGGTATTTTTAGCTACTACTGAAATATATGTACATTTTTCAGCATGATTTTGAGCATCCGTTTTTTCTGTTCTCTTTCATATTTGATACACTTCCTTTGAGTAATGTTCTATAATATACATACTGACATATGGATTTATGCTTTTTAACCGTTTTTCCCATTTTTAGTAATTTTTCATTTCTTTCTTTTATGTGCTCAAAACATGCAGACCAACGAACTAATCCTTTATTTCGGAGTGCTTGGTTTTTTTATTTTTTATTTTTTTTTATTTTTTTTTTTTTTTTTTTACATGGATATGTCTTTTGGCTGGGGGTCAAGGAATTTTTCGCGACACTTTTTTTTCCCGACCGACACTTTTTTTTCCCGACCGACACTTTTTTTCCCGACCAGCACATTTTCTATTGATTTTCACGTACAACCAAGGCGTTACTAGGGAAGAGTAACTCCCATAGTTCTCATAGTAGGAAAATCGTTCGCCACTTTTTCGAAAGCTCTTATTTTATCACAACATTTCATGAGCTCTAAGCCATTGTAGTGTCAAGGAATGCTGATTTATTACTCTAAGTTAAAAACTAATATTGTTTTGTAACCGTAATGGAATAATCTTGTGAAAAGAAGGCACTACATGGTTGGTATACAATTGAGTAGTAGGTACCAACTGGTAAGCAGTAGGTACTAGACATATCCATGATCTTTTGTTTTTCCCATCAAGGGAGAAATTAAAATGCTTGATTTCGAAAACACTGTCTCCTACAGAACAGCGACACTATTCAGTTGAAAAAGAGGCACTCGCAATAGTTGAAGCACTAAGAAAGTGGAGGCAGCGTTGATTTTTTTTTTTTTATGTTCGAAATATTATGTAGAAAAAAAAAAAAAAAACATGACTTCAGAGACTCCTAACCAAAACTAACCAAACTCGTAAACGAGTTCCACTATCTACTTTACTAGCAGTAGCAGATACGATGTTACATGGATATGTCTTTGATTGGGCATTTCATAACGGTTGTCCTCGAGAGTTGTAAACAAATCCTTTAACTTTAAACAAATCCCTGGGCCGCATCCCGACTAATTCCAACAAAACAACGGTTTACTTATAGATAGAAATGTTGAAAATAACTGTGGAGAGAAGCCACTACAATCAGTTAACAGTCGACTGTTGTCAAGAGGATGAAAATGTTTCCTATGGAGTGGAGTAAATGATGCTATTGCTTTACGTTAAGAATATTGTAACCGGCTTATTAAAATTGTTTATAGTCCAAGCAACTTAGTTTAGGAAGTTAGCCAGGTACGTAAGGAGGGGGAAATTGGTAGCTTGAGATGTGAACATTTATCACATAAATCAAGCGCTTTCCAACGAGTGGCGAACGATTTCTGTGCGATGAAAACTGCGGAAGTTCCGTTCCCCTAGCAACGGCTGGGTTGTACGTGAAAAACACTGAAATTGTGACACAAATTTTGCGTCACGGAAATTTTTGGTTGACCCCCCAGAGCAAAGACATATCCATGTCAATAATAACTAAAAAACGATTTTTTTTTTCATTTTTTGCGGAAGACTATCCTTAATTCTCACTGTTCTCATCCGATTTCAATGATATTGTCACATAATGAGCGAGTTAGGTTGTAGATGGTCCCCTATCAATTTCATTGTTGCCAAATCAATACTTCATTCTGCGCATGCGCAAACGTAAATTCCATCATGTTCCATCTTTTCACTCTTTAGTCGTTTGAGTTCGCATAAATTTGGATGATAGTTGAGAGAAAATGATAGGTAACAAGGAAGCTATGTGCCACACCCTGTGTGTCTGTCTGTCTTGTGTCCACAAATCCTTGTAACATGCTTATTTTCCACAGTTTTCAATCGATTCGGATGAAATTTTCAGGGAATGTGCGGGCTAGGGTGTAGAATTATCATTTATGTACCTTTCGGAGGAATCCGTCCTCACTAGCAAGTCGAGTACCTTAAAGAGCGCTTTCGATGCAAATACATCATCATCAGGCCGTCGAAACAGTTTTTATTGATAAAGTGATTGACGTAGAAGGGACTGAAAAACCCAATGATTTCGAAAAATTGAGAAAATCCACATTCTGGGTCTTTTTTTTTCACCCATAGAATCCTCAACTTTTAATTTACACGCTAATTGAGGGAGTTATGAGCAACTTAACATGAATTTTTTTTTTTTTTTTTTTTTTTTTTTTTTTTTTTTTTTTTTTTTTTAAAGCGAAAGAACCGGTTTAATCTAAGTAGAATAATCGTCTGGAATGACGCACACATTTGGCAAACTTCCGAAATCAAATCTTTCAAAAATCCTTTCAGAATACCTCAAAAAGGATATCTGTGAAGATAATTTACAAAAAATTTAATTTGAATTTTTTTGACCAACAGCAATAGCTTAATTTGCTAAAAAAAAATCGCTAAGAATGGGAGTTTAAAAATTTGTTTCATAGAAATTCGAACAATAGCATTATTATTTTAACATAAAAGAAGTATTTGTTTTCTCCCGGACGATATCTAATCTTGGATTGAGATGAAAAATCTGTTCTCTCGCCAACAAATCATGCATCACGATATATATTTTATATTTTATTTTCAAACAAAAAGTGCCTAAATATTGTCCACTTTCATAGTATAAAAAACTGTGGTAAACAGAGCAACTTTATACCCAAAGTTTCACACACAAATTAAACTACTAGAATTACAAGGAAATGTGCTCTAACATCGCTAAAAAGGGTAGAAATGTTGAAATTGGTTGTTGTGGCATATTAAAGTTGTTTTCCTCGAATTAAAACGCTGTAGAATTTTTCCTGCAATTAGGAAATATTAAATTCTGAGTAAAAAAAAAACGTTTAAAATAACTCAATTTTGCTCATAAGGCTATTCTGCGCGACTGGGCTTAGTATTTGTATATTCGGCTGTACAGCTATCTTTTCGATAACATTGTACCTGCAAATCTGGCGGTGAAACAAAAAACCTAAGTGCACAAAGATACATATACTTCAACCTAAGTGTAAAAACACAGTAGCGTCTGTGTGTAAATTGAATCGTGGGTGGATAGTCGGAAATAGTGAATGAAGAAAATGTTAAAGTATGTACATCGAAATAATTTATCAAAATAGTATTCTCACATACATACAACAAAAATGCATATTCACCGATTCTCATACACAAAATTCATGTCGATTTCAGTAACTTTATATTGTCTAGTTAACTAGATATTAGAAAGAGTCACCGTTTGTCGAAAACCTGAGGGAAGTTCAATAAGTTGTTAAAAACATCTGCAAGGAGGAAAGTTTTTATTGTTACCAGTCCTCAAGATCCTCTACTGACGGTAATAATTTGCAGCGATAAGTACATATGCAGCACGATACTGGTGATGTGGACGGATCCAGCAAGAGATGAAATCAGATGAGGCATGAGGCTCGGCCGACTATTTTCACGTAGTAGGAGACCCATGGGCTATTCTTAGTAATAGGAGGGACTCCGATATAAAACGATTTGAGGCCTTCAATCTAAGAGTGGGTGGGCTCGTTAAAACCCCGGTAATACACACTCATCAAGTCTCCACTTCTTCCGAGCCAATAAAGCAAAAGCTTTAGAGAAAAAAAAAAAAATGAAAATGAATAAAAATAAGGATATAGAACCTCTCGGAAGACAAATAAAAGGCGCGAGATAGGCGAAGAAAAACAATTTATGTTTTCATTAGCTGGAAAGATCTTGAGAAAGCGTGTTTGAGTGGGTACAAAACCCCGGAGAACCGAGATGGGTTACATCAATTGGAATAGAACTTGGGCGTAATAGAAGTGAGGGAGAGGGAGTGACGGGGAGAGAGAAGTGAGGGACTGAAAGGAAAAAACGGCATGGGGGTGGAGGAGGGAGAGTTTAGAGGACGTTGGCGAGGTCGGAGGGGTGAGTGAGGACGAGGTAGGGGTGGGTGAGGACAAGGAAGGGGCGAGTGAGGGCGAGGGGGTGGGGGCGGTGGGCGGCGCGGCCGTTACACAGCTCGTTATATCCGTACGCTCATTAAAGAAGTGGTCCACACAGCCACCCTATTACCGGCATCCGTTTCATTAGGATATCGGATAATGAGTTTTCGGGACACAATGTTAATGAGAAAGAGACTCCGGAGGTTCAAATTAGCCTTTTGCAAACACCTTTGGGGGAAAAGAGCTCTTCGAAATGATATAATATTTCGTTTACTAGAGCGTTTTACCGAAAATTCAACCAAAGAAGTTATATGTAAGATATGTCGCGTGTGTAGGACACTTTGAATTCCAATTCCAAAATGAAATTTCAAAACAAACATACCTACTTGGACTAAAATTTGTACACATTCATTAATCTGTAAGCCTATATTTTTGTAATGCGCCTTCATAATTAAAAAAAAAAAAAGAGAGAACAACAGAAACGTGACCTCAAGAGGTATTGTTTGCAATACGTTTCAAGAAAGGATGCTAAAATGCGGAAGACACAAACTGCAATAATACATATCCCTATTCCTCCTTCCTGGATTTGAATACTCCTTAATGTAGTGCTCAAAACCAAATTTGCTTGTGGTGGTGGTGGTGGTGAAGAAGATTTCCCGTCCAATAATCTTCCATTTCCGCCCAATCCTTGTTGGAGATTCGATAACGGCCTGAAGGTGGGTTCATTGTGATGCATCGTTACATCACGTCTTGTGGACCATGGTGGACCAGCTTATATTACCAAGTATCCACTGAAGCCACAGTAGAAGCTGCAATTGCAAGTGTCTTAAAGTATAACAGTCAAAGCAAGTAGGCTCTGTCAGTCAGTTTCCCAAGCATTCTAGGGCTCAAGTCCGGAGGTTACTACGCAGCCCCTGATCTTCACTTCATCAGGCAGAAGTTTAATGAATGAGGTTTATGAGTTTCTGCTGCACTGAGAGAAAAAATAGAGGCACCCTACCCGATAGGAAGGCGTCAATAGAGTTCCCGATAGGAATCAAAGTGGGTGTCCGTCGATCCAAGCTGGTAGTGTGGTTCTCCAAACGTGTAGTGTTGAAATCCAAGAGGGTATCGAGCGTTTTTTTTTTTTTTTTTTTTTTTTTTTTTTTTTTTTTAAATCGGATAACCAACTCCAAACGGGTATTTTAAAATGCCCTCTTGATAATCAAACGGGTGAGCTGTAAAAATTTATCGGACCGCCAGATTGGTGGCTCCAAGCGGGCATGGTGCCTTCTTGAAAACAATAGGGTCATGCAACTTCCAAACGGATAAAAGTTAAAAACAATCGGTTTACCACTTCAAATCTTATCAGGTACGCTAGTATTTTATCGGCTGTTTCCTAGACTCGATAGATAACCAAACGGGTTCTCTCGAACCACGTTTATCACCCGATCAAAAATCTATCTGGTGTTCAAATATAGATATTAAAAACCAGCTACCATTTTATCGGCTTTTTCAACACCCGATAGTGAACCGAACGGGTCTCTCGAATCTCGTTTATCACCCGATCAAAAATCTATAGTGGGTGTTCAAATATAGAATAAACACCCACTACCATTTCATCGGTTTTTCAATACCTAATGGAAAATCAAACGGGTTCCTCGAATCACGTTTATGACCCGATCAGAAATTTAGCGGTTGTTCAAATATAGAAAATCAAACGGGTCACTCGAATCACTTTTATCGGGTGATTGGAAATCTATCGAGTGTTCAAATATTGAAATTATACACCCGCTACCATTCTATAGGCTGCTGTGTTATTTAAACCACCCAATAGGATATCAAATGGGTCTCTCAAAATCACGTTTATCGGGTGATCAGAAATCTATCTGTGATCAAATATTGAAATTAACCACCCGCTACCATTCCATCGGCTTCTTATTTGTTTTTCAATACCCGACAGGATATCAAACGGGTCTCTCTAATCACGTTTATCGGGTAATCGGAAATCTATCGAGTGTTCAAATATTGAAATTAAACACCCGCTACCATTCTATCGGCTGCTGTTATTTAAATCACTCAATAGGATATCAAACGGGTCTCTCAGAATCACGTTTATCGGGTGATCAGAAATCGAGTGGGCGAAAAAATATTGAAATTAATCACCCGCTAGCATTGCATCGGCTCCCATTTGTTTTACAGGCCGATTGGAGGCGGCGGGCGATCGCCATTTTGCCGTTCATTCTTTGTTCAGACCTAAATGGTAGTGGTCCGCTGCGGGCGTGTGATACAATTATTCGATGAAACTATTGGATTAGGATGACGTGTAGAAGTAATTTCGCGTGTGCTAATTTGATTTCACCTACTACTCGTGCCGGAACTGTCAATATTGCGCTATTCCAGCCACAATACTAGTAAAAACGATGTGTATGACGTGTCGGCCGAAGGACAGCATGCAGATTGGAAGCGACTGAATGATTCTAAGTACCTAGATTTTCTTTATTTCCTGCTTTTCATGCAAATTGTACATTCCAATGCAATCGTTATACATCTCGGAATCCCCCCTCCCTTTCCCCTCAATTTAACCCCTTTACCGACAGTAAATTTGAAACTTCCAAGATTACATAACTGAACTAAAATCTAGATCGAACAAACAATAAAAAATATCACGGGAATCAGATGAATATGGTTATAAAAACGACAAAAAACACAAGATATATCGCTATTACCCCTTCCATCATAAAATTTGAAACTTCTCAAAAAAAAAAAAAAAAAAAAAAAAAAAAATCGGGAAAATCGGACGAGAATGATTGAAAAATCATCATTTATCAGTATTACCCCCTCCATTCACCCCTTTTCTTGATAATATTTTAAAATCTTGACACACTTTCCATAACTATATCAAATTAATGTTGGAACAAATAAGAATCAAGAAAATCGATCGAGATTTGTAGATCGGACAGCGACTGAAAAAAAAAACGCTGCAAATTATTTCACAAAGGTTTATTATTTTTTCAATTGAGTATGATCGTAGTTTTAGTTGGCTTGCGTACGTCATAAGGCCCGTCCAGACTCCTCGGCGTCGGCGTATCCCATTTCGAGTTGCCACAACCTATACTTCTATAATTATATACGCATGTTTATATTTCTCGATTTGAGCTCCTATCTATTCAAATAGTTATTGCCTTAATAATATCATTATCTAAGTACGTACGAAAAGTCGAGAGGATATGTTATTAAATATGCGTAGGAAAAGCATTGGTATTAACACACAAATATGACCTAGAAAAAAACATTTATTCATGCCTCGAAGGAACGCCGTACCCACCACAAGGTGCCGCGGCGCCTCCTCTCACTCCACCCCCCCTCACCACCCACCGTGACCCCCTGCCAAGCGTGCCAGGCGTGCGTGCGTGCGTAAGTCTAACAAAGCCTTGAAATGACACTTTTTCGCCCGTTTTTGGCCCATAGCATCTATGCGAGTAAAGCGATCGGGATGGTTAAACGTTAGGACCAACTAGACCGCAAATGGTGTCTATGTGCGAAAGAACGGGTTTTTTAAGTCAATTCTAAGGCCTTTTATGGCCCGGACGGCGGACGGCGAACGGCGGACGGCGGACGGACATTTCAAATTTGGATTCTACGCACCTTGAAACGTAAAGTGACAAAGTTTGAGGGGGGGTTATAAAAACTTTTTGCTATACGATCACATAGGCTTATTATTGGAAATAATAAACCAAAATCGGTAATTACCTACCCCCTCCACCCCCACCTCGACAGCAGTTTAAAGGATTGCCGGCTCGTAATCAATTGGGTACCTACTATTTGACTGAGATTATTTTGAGAAGAATTGCCTAACAGGAATTTTTAAAATGATAACCTGTTGGTTATTCTAACGGGTGTCATTAGACTTTACAAACTACAAATTACAAATTTTCGACTTGAACGAATTATCTATAGGGCATTTTTTACGGCATTGTTATTTACGGGCTTTATGGGACTTAGGTCCACCGATATCGAACTTTTTAGCGAATTTTCGTCGAAAAAGCAGTGTTGCAATGGCTCAGAAATTTTTAAAATAAAAAATTTTGTAGAAGTTTTTCATTGAAATCCGGTTTGAGGCATTCTGAGACGAATCTCAGAGTTATATGTGTGTGTATGTATGTATGTTTGATACAAAATACATACACAGAGACACACACAGACACATACACACACACAACGTTGTTTTTTTACAAGTGTAATTCATATGTTTTGTACTGTTTCAGGTTTCAGAATCATTGGGAAACTGCGAAGCTGCCGGGAGAGCCAGCCCCTTCATCAGGGACTGCCATCAGGTAACTATCTGACATTTCCATTCGTAAAAGTAATTAAAATTTGTAAAATGTTAGCTTTTTTTAGGCAATTTCATTGCTTTTTCAGCAAATATTAATGAAATTCAAATAAATATTGCTACATAAATGTTTGCTTAAATGTTGTACTATTCTAGTTTGTTGTTGATGAACTTTTTTTTATTAAAATTTTGCTGAAAAAATATATTTAACGATTATTAGTCATTTTTAGTGATTTCTTTATAACATTTTTGAAATTCTACCACTTTAATGTGCTCAAAATGTGCATTGTCTTGTCTTGACTTATCAATTATCCACCAACGTTAGATACACAATACGATTTTTTTTCCTTTTTTTACTAATCTTTCCTCAAAGGCGGAGGGGGCACACCGTTATATTTAAAAAAATAAATTAATTAATGAAAGTCGGGGGACGCCCAGGTTTACCCGACGCCGGGTCTAAGGATAAGGGAAGTTGCAGGACGAGGAGGAAGAATGGGAAGAAAGGAAAGGCCCCTATAAAAATGACCACCAGTTGAAATAAGAGCCCCGGAAGACGCGAGTGGTGATACCACGGAGCACTCCCGCCGAGATGCCCAACTCGAGTAACTCCGTGGCGCTTTTCCCGTACCACACCCAGCGCCATGACACGGTCGCGGCCATGACCGATAATTTTTTTAGCACTTTTTTTTTTTAAATTTGACCAATTTAATGTGCTCAAAATGTGCTCTAGGATTTGTTTCAGAATAATTCAAAACGGATCTCAATGAAGGAATTTTTATTTTAACAATGTCGGAGCCATTGCAAAGCTCCATTTTCTACTAAAATTCGATAATTGGACTCCAGTACCATTAATCTTGCACTATCATTTTGAATTTCTTGCAAGTGGTGGGGGCGAGCGTCATGTAATCGATTGAATAGTGAATGCCAATGTTTACATTGACATTCTAAAGGAAATTCTAAAAAAACCGATTGCAAAATTAATGGGATTGAGTCCAATTTTGTCTTCCATCAAGACAATGATTCCAAGTACAAACCCCATACCGCAGCGAATCAATGGTGACATGCAGACAAACGGAGGCTGAGACAAAATAGAAGAGACTCGTTTCATTCGTCAATGATATTGAGTTCAGGCAGAGCCCGACAAGTAGTTAAGTTAGTTTTTACCAATAAAACGGATGCAAGCCAGTCCAGCCCACTCGGCCAGACAAGGTCTGTTGGAACCACATGGCGCCAAAAGAGAATCATGTCAGGCTGGCAGTCCCCTAGCGGGTACACCTAGAATATGAATAGTGTTGCTAGATAGGCTTCGCCATTCTCAAACCCAATACCTGACTTGATTCATTCCAACACACCTTCCCTTTTTCCACTCTACTCCTATAGTGTTTTGCACTCCGGGTTCAGAGCCTTACAAATGTGCTCAACAGGATTTAGAGTCCGGGTCAAATTTGTTGAAGTACTCCGATAATTATTTTCTCATATGGTTTTCTAGTTACTTTCTGATGTCAATAAACATTCATTCGAAGATTCTGAAAACTCTGAACGGGTGTATTTTTGTACTATTTTCTACTATCATTTCTATTATGATTTCTAGCCTTCTGTAAACACAGAAAAACATTAGGTTATGGGCTTTTAAGTCTAGGGATCATATACAGATCAAGAAGTAGGAACTAAGAAAAGATGGAGGTTGCTAAAATTCCCCAGATCGGGAAATTGGAAGGGAAGCATAACTGGAGTACTTGGAAATACAAGATCACTGTACTCCTACGAGGTGTCCCCGGTGCACTAGACATTCTCAATGGTAAGCTTAAAAGGCCTGTCGGAGACAAAAAAGAGGAAGAATTGGACAGCTATTTGAAAATAGAGAGTGATACCTTAATTGTCATAACAGGAAATATGGCTGAAGAAGTCGTGAAACTGATTATGCGTTTTCACACAGCTGTAGAGGTATGGGAAGAGTTGCATCGACTATTTGACGGCGTGAATGAAGATAAGGCGTATGACCTGTGTATGAAGTTTTTTCGTTTCAAAAGAGATACCACAGATGATGTTGCTACACACATGAGCAAGCTCAAGAATGTTTGGAGCGATCTGAAAACTGAAATTGAGTGTGAAAAACAATGTAAGCTGCCAGAATTGTTTCTCATCTGCAAAATTCTCGATACATTGCCCGACTCGTTTTTTCCATTCAAGTCGAGCTGGACGCTTGTGGAAAAAACCCAAAGGACTGTTGAAAACCTTACTGCTCAGCTTTGTGCTTTCGAACGTGCGTTGAAGAGTAAAGAAGATTCAGCTGACGAAGACGGTGAAGTGCTCGTGACTCAAGGCTACAGACGAAAAGAGTACAGTAAAAAACCGGCGTTTACTTGTAATTACTGTAAGGAACTAGGGCATATAGTACGCTTTTGTAAGAAATGGATAGCAGATGGTAGGCCCCCCAAGAAGAATGAGGATGCAAGAGCTAGTTTAACAACAACCTTGGTCGCCGAAACTAATGAAGTTTTGTCAACTGAATATGATCCAAATGTGTGGTACGTTGACAATGGGGCAACTAATCACATAACATATAGAAAGGAATTATTCAAATCGTTTGAACCTTTTGCTGTCCCTCGTACTGTAACCACAGCTAATGGTCACACAGTTGGCGCAATTGGTAAGGGAAATTTAGAACTCGAAGCGATAGTGAATGGTGAGCTTTCCCAAATAAATATGACAGATGTTTGGTTAGTTCCTGACATTAAGAAAAACCTTTTTTCACCTCTGTCTGCTCAGGACAAAAATATAAACAGTGTTTTTTCGTCAACTCAAGTTATGTGCAAGTTAGAAGTCGATGGTCGGTGTGTTGTGATGGGGACAAGGGAACGTTGTGGTGGTCTGTACAAGTTAGACATGAAGGCTAAGGAATGTGACAAGCGGGAGGTGGAAATCAACGTACTTCCTAAAGGAAATTTACTTCAGCTTTATCATGAGCGATTAGGACACCAGAATAAAAGACATGTAAGGTCATTTATTGCAAATGAGATAGGAGTTAATGTCAAGTTGGACTCTGAGTTATGTGAAGCATGTGTGTATAGAAAGGCACATCGTCTCAAGTTTGGTAATAGACCAAGATCAACTAGACCAGGAGAGTTGATTCATTCGGATGTTGGGGGTCCCTTCGAAAGATCATTGTTTGGTTACAAATATTATGTAGTCTTCAAAGATGATTTCAGTAAATTCAGATTTGTGTACCTATTAAAAGAAAAATCAGAAGTCCCGCAGAAACTCCAGTTTATGCTGAGGGAAGCAAAAGTAGTTGGTCACGACATAAAAGAGTTTTTAAGTGACAATGGAGGAGAGTACGACAGTATTACAGTTAGATCTATTCTTGAGAAAAATGGAATCAAACAGAGATTTACAATGCCTTACACCCCAGAACAAAATGGATGCAGCGAGAGAGAGAACCGTACTCTTGTTGAAACTGCTAGGACTATGATGCATGCACATGATTCTTGTGTCAAACTTTCTCCTCGGCTGTGGGATGAGATGATCGTATCAGCAGCATACATTTTGAATAGAACAGGACCTACAACAGTGGATGGAAAATCTCCTTACGAACTGTGGATGGGTAAGAAACCAGGAATCAAGCACCTCAGAATCATAGGGAGTAGATGCTTTGTACATGTTCCCAAGCAGCTTAGAAAGAAGTTCAGTAGAAAAGCAGTTCGAGGATTACTTGTTGGGTATGAAAATGATGAAGGATACCGCATTTGGGATGACAAGTCCCACAAGATATTGCGCTCCAGGGATGTGGTTTTTAATGAGAAACCCTTGGAACCTGTAGATGAAGAAGAACAAAAAACAACACTTTTTCGAAGAAGAGAAAATTATGAAAATCAAAAGACCAAGGATAATGAAGACCAAGAAGAAGAGGATATAGAAGTCAATTCGGATAGCGAGGAGCCAGTAGCTACAAGTGACGACAGAATGCTTCGAGACCGAGAAACTCTAAGAAGACCTCAAAGGTTCGATGATTTTGTGATGGCAGCATTTACAGATATGTGCGAAGTACGTGAGCCATCCACGTTCCAAGAAGCAATCTCGTGTTCAGAAAGCAAGCATTGGAAAGCTGCAATGAGAAGCGAATTAGATGCATTAGCAGAAAATCAAGTCTGGGAAATGACACCCTTACCCAAGGGAAAGAAGCCGATACCCTCAAAGTGGGTATTTAAGGTGAAAACAAACCCTGATGGAGCCGTTGACCGATTCAAAGCTCGGCTTGTGATAAAAGGGTTTTCTCAGAAAAAGGGAATTGATTATGATCAAACATTTAGCCCAGTTGCAAAAAACGGTACGATAAGAACTTTGTTGAGTGTGGCAGCTAATGACAACATGGTGTTGGCACAGTTTGATGTTACAACAGCCTTCTTATACGGATATCTGGACGAAGATATTTATATGTTACAGCCGGAGGGATATGAAGATGGGTCTGATCATGTTTGTCATCTGAGAAAGAGCCTATATGGATTGAAACAGGCACCTAGATGCTGGAATAAGAGATTTGTGGAATATTTGAAGAAGATAGGATTTGAATCTAGTGAAGCGGATCCCTGCCTGTTCATTAGAAAAGATGGTACAGAATGTATTTTTCTAGCACTTTATGTTGATGATGGGCTTGTTGCAGCAAGTTCTACAGGTCTGAAAGACAAATTTTTAGATCAATTGAGGCGAGAGTTCAAGATTACTACCAAGTCAGCCTCGTATTTTCTTGGAATCGAGATTCATCAGAGTGACGGATTGATTACAGTGAACCAAGCTGCCTACACAAGAAAAATTTTGGAGCGGTTTAGTATGCAGGACTGTAAATCTGCTCCTACTCCGATTGTAGAAGAGAGCAAAAGAAGTGATGAAGTCACATCAGGTCAGTCAAAAGAAGTGAAGTTTCCTTATCGTCAAGCCGTGGGAGCTCTCATGTATCTAATGGTCGGAACGAGACCTGACATAGCATACGCTGTCGGAGTTGTATCACGAACCCTTGAAAATCCAACACAAGAAGATTGTGTGAGAGTGAAGCGAATTTTTAGATATCTAAAAGGAACCGTGGACTATGGATTAACATACTCCCAGAGCTACAAGCAAGGTCTTCTCCAGTGTTATAGTGATTCCGATTATGGAGGAGATAGGACAACAGGAAGATCTACAACAGGAGTAGTTTGTCTTCACTCTGGAGGTGCAATTGGTTGGTTGAGTCAACGACAGACTTCAGTTGCAATCTCCACTACTCAAGCTGAAATAGTTGCAGCAAGTGAGGCAGCTCGCGAACTAGTTTGGCTCAAGCGACTATTGAAAAGTTTGTTGGGGAGTATTGATAAACCCCTACTTTATGTTGACAATGAAGCCGCATTAAAGTTGGCAAAGAATCCAGAGTTTCACAGACGAACAAAACACATTATGATTCGACATTTCTTTGTTAGGGAACTTGTTCAAGAAAACGAAATCGAAATTGAGAAGATTGATACAAAATCACAAGTAGCAGATATTTTGACGAAACCCCTTCATCAGCCTTGTCATTTCGAGTTGACGAAAAAGATGGGACTTTCGAAAATAATTAGCGAGGGAGGGTGTTGAAGTACTCCGATAATTATTTTCTCATATGGTTTTCTAGTTACTTTCTGATGTCAATAAACATTCATTCGAAGATTCTGAAAACTCTGAACGGGTGTATTTTTGTACTATTTTCTACTATCATTTCTATTATGATTTCTAGCCTTCTGTAAACACAGAAAAACATTATCCTATGTGCCCCAAGGGGTTCTGCATTCCGGTACTCGTTCCGTTCAATATCCTAAGGGGCCAAAGTTCTGGGATTTCTCCCTGAATTTTATTCGACGAGATTACGCAGTCCGGGTAAATTTCAGCTCGCACTTCCTTCCATTATCCAAAGTTCAATAAGAGGTCCATCAATCAAGGTTTAACGATCTGAACACATCAGTTTCACATTCTAATTACTTGTAAGACTCACTCAGCAAATTCAAAACAAGGCAGAATCACGTTTTTTCTAATTAATTTATTATTTTTTTCACATAGGTACCTATTTTAGTTTAAACAAACTGAAAGACAAACAAGATGGGATGTCTGAGAGAGTGCACGCAACATAGTCAATATTAATTCTTCCAGTAAGCGCGTAGTAGAATTTTTCAATATTACAATGAATATACTGAGTAATAGGCAATATTCCAGTCCTTGGGACGCCCAGTCTTTATATTAGTCTCATTAGGGTCTAACATCCCCCACCGATCAAATTCTCGTCGACCTCAAGAGAAACAGAGCAGAGAGGAAATGTTGTGGAACAATTTAATAAAAAAATCATCATCGAAAAACTGTATAAAATATTCCTCCACTAGGCCTTATCCCACTCCCCCTTTTTCATTCCCGTTTTTCAGGAAAAACCCCTCACTGAGGCGCCACCCGGTGGAGTCCGAAGAATAAATTGTTTTGTCCGTCAGTTTGCGCATTAATATAGATGACTGTACATCCCAGAAGTTTTAAGATAACAGTCGTTACCCCTTTTTTATTATGATAAGCGAGTTTTGATAGGTTTTTAACAAACACCACTCGCTCCTTCCTCGGAGGGTTTTTGAAGGAATAATGTAGACAGTCGTTGTATGTATAATTCGTTCGTATAGCTTCAAACTCTGCTCCCTTACATTTCCTATAAGCCCCTTCCTCCAACCCCTTCCATACAACGAACACCGCCATTACGGTTCTCTGTCGTACCCTTACCACACCAACCACCAACTCTTCGCAATATGCCACTAAATATCCGACCTCTCCTGTGATTTACAGTTCCTCACCAAGCCCCCGAGCAATTTTTATACGAGTACACATGACCAATGGCAAAAAGTTGAGTTATGCGTTGCGGTTGAGAGGTCTTGTACAATGAAGGCAAAGCCCAGTAGAAGCCAGTTTCATTATTCTTCTTTTCCCCCCAATAATAAACCGCCTCCTTTATGAGGTTGACGGGGGAAGGAGTTAACATTAAGTGGGTTTTCCGAAGAGCCGATACAACTGATGAGGTTATTTATTGGAGAGTCTCAGCTAAGTTCATGACTTATTCAAGAGGAGTTCATAAAGTAGGTGACTTCTCGAAGGGGGAATAATTAATGGGGACGCAATCGTCGCATGCTACTTCCCAAGAGCACGGCGGGTTCTACTGTCAATCAGGCACCATAAGCTGCTTTAAATTATGAAATCTACTTACTAGAATACGTGTTGATTTGTGGTTTCAGTTGGACGTGCTAGCGCGGGCAACAAAATCAATATTACTATCACCGAAGTACTACACACACATACTCACACACTTTTTTTTTTTTTTTTTAACTTCTCAGAAAGACACTCAAATTTCATCAATATTTGCTGAAAAATCTATTAAAACTCCCTAAAAACCTTAAAATTTTCAAATCTTCTTTGAATTGCAGAATATTATTTTACACGAGTTTTGTTGCCATAAAATTGGTAGTTAACTATTTCTGTGCACTCAAAGTGCTTAAATTTCAAAACAGTGCATCAAATTTCTAAACAAGGTAACATGTAGTACAATACGATAATTTACGAAAATTGTTCATACGATCATGCTGCATGACTGGAACTGCTATTCCTTGTATTATTATTGCGATCTTTGCTTACGAGAAAAAAAATACAAATGCTATATTATGCATTCCTATTTAGTATTTTAATACATGGTGTATAATACTAGGGAGTTCCTTCTACTCACCACTATTTCAACATGGTTTGCAGTCCCACATGCTCATTGTTATTAACAATAGATTATCATTGTTAGTAACAATCTCATTGGAATCAAAGAATTCTATCAAGCTTTTGAGGTGTTTCCGCCAAGACTGTTATGTGTATTGTTCGTTAATTTACGGTCAAAATCAAAGAGTTCAAAAATTACAAACACTAGAACAACTAGATATATCATGCAAAAATAATCGATAGCTATGCACGACCTTACTACGATTTATTCACAAGGCAATGTATACGGCTGATCCTTGAATTAATACCAGTCACTGACTGACACGATTAGAACCATTTTCTCTAAAGCCATAAAATAAAAAAAAAGATAATATCTAATAATTTAGTTAGTCTTACCTGAATGATTTATATTCACTTGAATTACTTGAGGGAGTTTGAATTAAAATAGCATTTTTGTTATTTCGTTCAATTAGTATATGTTTATTTAATATAATGCTATTTTTTAACCAATCCATATATTATTTTAAATATTAGTATTAGTTAATTTATTATATGTAATCTGAGTGTAGGAAGTTACATAATCTTTCCTTTATTTGAAGAACAATCAGCTTTAATGAGGAGAATAAATAGTAAATTTTGGAAACATCACCCAACAATCGAACATGAATAATCTAACGGCAGTAACTCCCTGGGTCTGTTATATTATGGATAGAGATTTAACTAGAGATACCTAATAAGTGTACATTTCGTAATTTTAAACATTTTTTGTCTCACTGTCTTGTTTTTAATAAACGAAATTAAAATTATATTGAGTTGATATTTCAAAAACAGGGCTTCGGACATTCTGAGCCATAAATGGAACCGTGAATTGGGACCGATAACAAGTTATTCATGTTCTGCATTCAGATATAACCGTGACTGTGACATTTCCCTTCACCCGTTTTTCCTTTCGGTTAGCGATATCACATATAAAGCACAGCTAAAGTAGCGTACCATTCCGTTGGCTCAAATTTGAGCAGACTTCATGTTTTCGTTCATCGCTGAAAATATTTCCGGCGAATATTAATTAATTCACTGCTTATATTAAATACCGGTGGTTTGAAGAGAGTGCGGCGATGGTGGGGGTTGGAGGGAGGGACCAATATAATATTTTAATAAACGTCGAAGAGATATAATGTTTTTCCTGGAGCAGCTCCTTCATTTATCGCTGCCCCCCCCCCCCCCCCCCCCCCCCCCCCCCCCCATAGCCTTCCGAAGCTAGAGCACCGCAAACCGCTGAACGCTTTACCCCCCCCCCCCCCCCCCCGTTACCCTCACCCGTTCCTTTTTCATACTCTTCCATACCCCGGACTCAACCTCGGAATTTCTGACCATTGGCGTTTTCTCATTAAAATATTCTCAAGGCTCATAATGACGGCCAGTGAAAAAGAGAGATTCCCTCAATCTTGCCGACCACTCTCTCTCTCTCTCTCTCCACTTTTCCCAACATTTAATTTCAATATCTCAATCAAGTGAGGAATCCGAGAATTCCTATCTATCCGGGTCCCGTAATTAGAATTTTCTCCCTCGCCCCATCGTCGAGAAGGGGGTACGTTTCATACTAAGAAGATTGAATTGGGTTTATGATGGAGTGATTTTCACTCAACGAAAACTGATATGTTTGCCTCTGTTCACAGCTGCTATGAGCAATTTATTTTTGTATAACCAGCGCAGTAATATACCACCAAATATCCACTTTCCGAAAGTATGTATTACATATATCATGAATAACAATGTTGGGATTCTCGGCCGTGAAATTATACACTCTGTTGTGGATCTTAAGAATTAGCCATGGAACAAAAGACGATTTTTGGCCAACGTTTCAAAAATTATTTTTCCATCATGGTTTCAAATCATAGGGGAGCATGGATGGGCACGGAAGGCAGTGTTGATTGCCACATTAGATGATGCTTCACACTGATGCTCCATTCGATGTATTGTTGGTAATAACCAAATAAATTCTCTACTATGAAAACTATGGGAGTTACTCTTCCCTAGTAACTCATTGGTTGTACGTGAAAAATCAGTAGAAATTCTACCTAGCCTTCACTTTTTGAGTTGATAATAATCTAAAGTGCCGGGTCGTCACAAATTTTGGTGTCGTTACGCAAATTTTAGAATGAACCCCAGCCCAAAAACATATCCATGTTAAAAAACACAACGGTCATGGGTGTTGTAGCGAGAGCGGGACCTTTTGAATAGCGCACTCGCTACTAATCTGCTACTCAGCTGGATAGTAAGGTACGCAGTTCCTGATAGGGGAATGACCGAAAGAGACTAACGTGGTCAGTCCAAGTCCCCTGACAGCAACCAACGAATCGGGTCATTCAATGTTTAAAATTTTGATAAATTAGGAATAATGATGGTTTTATGTTGAGTAAATCAAAAGGGAAAACGTACCCATGTAAAACATGAATTACATAAGGATCGAAACTGTACCACCACACAGTAGACTAGGAAGCATGTCAGGCGACTCCCGTTTCGAATGTCTTTCGAAATTATGTACCAATGCAAAATTGAAGTTTTTTAGATAATCTCTGGAACCCCCCCCCCCCTCCCCCTCTGCCATCACCACCAATAACCATGTAATTACTCTACTCCTCATGTCTCTAGGACCATAACTGCCTGCTCAGGGCTAGTCCCCCTGCAGCAAACTTCAAAACCTTTTCGTCCTAAAACAAAACTCTACCCGTCCAAGCGGAGTGATGAAATATCATGTTCCAGATGTGATGAAATGCCAGTCGCTCTACCCGTTGTAGGTGGGATTAATAGTGGCCTGTACTACCAGATATAGCCTGCTTCCGGAAGACAATAGCAACCAGGGTTCAGAACTCCAGCTAAACGAAATTCCGCTGTATTCTGCTTCTTTGCGGCCATCACACCCAGGGACTTGCTCCTTCTGGTTGGCGGAGTGATGTAGCGAGAGCGGGACCTTGTAAAATAGCGCGCTGGCTACTAATCCGCAGCCCAGGCGGATCATAAGGTACGCAGTTCCAGCTCATCAGCTGACGTGAGCATCCGCTGATAGGAGAATGACCAAGAGAGCCCAACGTCCTGCCAGCGATCAACGAAAGAAGATCCTAACCCCTCCCGATAGCAAAACAAGGGCGGTGTTTGCCTTATAATATTAACAATATAGAACTACTAAAGAAAGGTTCAATCGTATAGTTCCTTCACAGCAGAGCCCCAAGAACGAATACGCTACAGTGTACTGTGGAAAATGTAAGAAGGCGATAGAAGTATAATTCCATATCAAACTAAATTTAAGGTAGAAGGGGTGTTGAGGGGGGGGGGGGGTGTTTAATGTATATTAATATATAGTACACAAATACCTAAATATATAGTACACAAATACATGTAGAGATATACACAGATCATGTATAATACAATTTCATATTTGTCAGTTCTGTAGGAAAATGCATTTTCGTTGCTTGTCTAAGTTTAAATACACGTAGTCTGATAATTTAATTTTCGAAACCGTGTAGAACTGAATGAAGTTTTGCCTCCTTACTACCGAAGTAAAGAAAGCTTTGTGTTCGCGCAAGAAAACAGAAAAAGTCCGTCCTCCAAAGTCAAAACTTTTCTTCTGAACTTGGATATCAATTTTCGTTCTATGTCTGTCTATCTTTGTATATCAGCCAATTCCTCACCACGCCAAAAACTATAACAATTATTAGTCAAATTTTGATAAAACTGTCAGGGATTGTGGGGGTTAACTTCTGTCAATTCCTTCTCCGACGAATGAATAGTGTACTCATGTGATCGTGAATGTGAATTTTTCCGAATCATCAATTTCTAATGATCAATCACGGGTCCAATGTCGTTCAAAGTTGTGGAACATCTGAGGTAAGGCTCTGAATAGCACCCTATTAGTTATTTTGTGATTGATTGTTGTAACCAGTGCGCATGCGCGAATCTGCAATCGTTCGTAACAGGCAAAACTAAGAGACTAGTAGACCGATTATGAAGAAACAGTCACGGATTGTACCGATAACCACTTGGGTTTATTTATTTTATTTCATTTTTTTACTTTAAGCATGGGCAAATGCTTAATTTATATTGAGTAAATACTTTTCAACAAAATTTAAAAAAAGGCAGAAACAACATGGGAAGCTTAAAAGTTACACTAAATTTAAACTTCACCAATATTCAAGCTAAACCTAATTTCCAAATATAGTTAAATCAAATAATAAATTTTAAAATAATAAAATTCAAGAGTAATTTTCAGAGTCGGTTACACGTCACGCCGGAAACGGCGCAAATAATTCCACATCAAGATAAATGACCAGTCTCTTCATGCATGCTAGAGATGCATTGTATAGGCCATTCGTGGCAATTAGTTGGCCTCCTATACACTGAAAATGGTTAACTCCGTTTGGGGTGGTGGTAAGGTGTGCGCATGAGCAAACAAGACTTATCTGGAACTCTGATTTCTCTAAATCTATTAGTCCATGTTTGAATATATGAGGAAACTACAACGGCTAACCAACTCCACAGTCTATAGAACATTGTTTCAAGTTTTCATGGTTTTGTTACTAAATTAAGAATACCGTTAATCATTAATGCGGAAATTATATAGAATGGAGCGGGGAGGTATTCACTCGAGCTCGTTAGTGAAGTCCCATACCTACCTGACTTCACTTAGGCCTCAGAGTTTGCGTTTTGGGTGTGATCCGTATCAAATGATTCGTTAGGCCTTCATTCTCTGTAGACCGCTATCATCACAGTTTTCGTTTTTCACCTCAAATTAACCGCACGCACATTCATCAACGGGTGCGTCCTCCAATAATTCCTGTCGAGGCAGGTGGTCCCCCCCTCCCAATAACTTATCCAAGGAACGCGTAATACCAACTTGCCAGGAGAAAAATAATCAAAAGTGTTGACTTGGGAAACTTGTGAATACAACATTTTCTAACACCTAGTTACACACATACTTATAATGTATGAGAGTGTGTGTTGCTATGTAATTAAAATTGGCAAAAAAGAAATGAGATTATAAAAATGGCTATGATCCTAAAAATTTGTTGAGCGCTCAAGACTTTTTAAACACAATAAATTGGCTAATTTTGAAAAATCATGCAATGAAAATCAGATGATCTTCAACGTATTGGGGGAACAAGTTTCTAAAAAACGTAGAAGATATTTATATTTTAGAAGAATATTACTCAGGACATTTTTTTATGAACTATGAACTAGAACATTAAGAAATATATGAACAAAATTAAGTTTGGAGGAAAAATGAGTTAAATTCCCAAAACATATTAAGGAACCAATAAAAAATCGTAAAATTTAAAAAAACTTGTTTGAGAAGCAGAACATTATTTTGAAAGAAAATCTTTTTTTCACAAAATTGATATAATAAGCAATTTCTATGATATTATTTCAAAACAATTAAACATTAATATAATACGATATTTAACGACAATTTGATCATAGTATCGTACTGCATGACTAAAATTTGTTGAAATACGAATTTGAGAAGGTTTTATAGAGCTATATGGGGCGATTGAGTATGCGAGGTGTACGAAGAGCGGGGAAGGTGGACGTGGACACCTCTCGAGCAAAAGGGGGCGTAGCGATAGCGATGGCAGCGGTTTGGGGGGGGGGGGGGGGGGGTTGATTTATTTTATAGACTCCGTGTGTGTTCAGAAGGAAAGCCAGAAAGGGAAACACACACGTCGGAACACGCACGCACATACACAGAATCATACACCATACACGGCCATTCATCCCTACCTATCGCACTCCTCTCTCTCTCTCAAACACACAAACTCCGCCTCGCTGATCCCTCTATAAACAGCAATTGAGGAATACTCCCTTTCGGAAAACCGTGCGAGTGACACTCCGCCCTGTCCATGTCAGATTTATACCCTTATACTTCATTATTTACACGGTAGTTCACTTTTCCCCCACCTAACCCACCTTCCTACGGGCGTCCTCTCGCGGTTGTGGCTGTTTTTTATTGGCAGGACCCCCCTCCAATTGTCCATAATTTGCAGGTGTCCAAAGGGCTTTCGGATAAATCACTTCAAAAAACTCTATTTTCCTTCCTCCAATGCAAGGGGAAAGGGTTCTGTGTTTTCAAATTAATCCTTACTACCTCACGAGCCATCGGCGTCGCCCCCCCATTCCTGAGTGAGAGAAACGACTTGTAGCAAATTTTCAATAAAATTAAGGTCATGACTACTAAAATGAAGAAAATTGAACGTGCGAACGTTTCCAGCATAATCATTTATAAGCATAAACATTCTGAAACTATTTCCGAAGTGCCTGAATTATTCTCAATATGGACGAAAATCATCAATTCCAAAATTCACTACGTAATTATTTATACCAAGATCGTTATAAAGATGCGCAAAGATTTTTGCCATAAATTAAAGTGAAGTCTTACCTTTGGCAATTATTGTGTAAAAAATCGGTTCAAATTTAAATGTGGTAAAATAAGCACTATCAAACTTAGAAATATGGGTAAAATGTGGAGAAATAATAATAAAATAAAATGTAAAAAAATGAAAAATACTAATGATAAATAAATAAATAGGAATATGTATATATACTACCAGGATTTGGAGTGATTCACGATAATGGTTGATGATTGGTCGCTAATAAAAAATGAGTTCGTGTAATAAAGTGTTTCATTAGAATAACATAAATATATATATTACTATATTCCTACGACCTTGATGCGATATATATATATATATATATATATATATATATATATATATATATATATATATATATATATATACATACACACACACACGAAACCAAAATCGTTCAGAAGAATTTGTAAATCATCAAAACGCTTTCTTTTGTAGGTAAAATTAAAAATGTTCGTTATTGGAAATAATAAAAATGAACTTAGTTCTGCTGACTCAATAACAGCAGCTTCAGCTATCAACGTCTACATTTCATTCTATCTTATTTCGAAACAATAACAATGATTACCTAGATAATCGAAGAGTTTTTTAAAGGATTAGTAATCATTCCCGCTTTGGATCTCACTCAGCTGATCTGAGGACCTTTACACTTCATGATTCGTTTCTAGACGTACCAAGGTTCGTCGTATAGAAGTTCCCCATTTCAAGTTTCAGCTTCACAGATTGAATAGCAAAGAAATGACAATATTTTGTAACATTTTTCACTTATAGGTCCCAGTAAAAGCGTTTTCCACGCTAAAACCGCAGTGCAATCATTGGAAACTTGGAACTTAGTCGATTGGAACTTTTTTAGTTTGTTCCTTTCCTGGGGAGAGCTAACGGTCGAACGTAGTACAACAATCCGGGTGGGCTTTTAGTTTTTTTTTTTTTTTTTTTTTTTTTTTTTTTTTTTTTTTGCTATATAATACTGCCCTTTAGGATTGGTCAAAAGTGATGCCAAAAACCACAACTCGCCCCATATACATGTATATGATTGTAGACCCAAGTTTCCCAAATTTTTTAATGGTAGTTTCGGAGAAAAGCTATCGACGGCGAAGATTTTTTAAATTAGTTTTCTGGATTCTTCGAAATGTAAAAAAACAATGTTTGATGGAGTGGGGTGTCAAAATTTTTTTCTTGGTCGTTTGTTGTAGAAAATACTAAACAAAAAAGTAATCGGTATCTACGTATTATTCCAACGAACAATGAATGTTCTCAAACTTGAAAAGATATGGATGCCAACCATATGCAATAATGATACAGTCTTGTTAAAGGGGAAAAAATAACGAATGTTGGATGTGAAAACCAATGCAGGGGTCAAGGGAGGAGCGGAGGGCTTTGATTGCGTACGATTCTTTTTTTAATGTCCAGTGAGGGGCTCGGTATCAGATTTCCACTGGATTAACAGCAAGTCACCACAATTAATATCAAGCGGATAAAAGAGTGTCATTTGTATAATTGAACGGCGGAACCCCCGCTGCCACGAGTGCTTACCGACTGGTCTCGCATAGCTACGATATTTCATTCCGGCTATATTAACATGACCTCAAACCAAGCTCCTGAGACTGGGCCGGACTAAGCCTCTCACCTTGCGCCTCCCCACCGCAAGTATTAACTTGTGATTTTATTAAGTGGTCCGATCACGCAACCCGCCTCATTAGAGTACACGTCAAATCGTCTTATATATTAACATGAGTTATAGAAGGGGAAAAGGCTCACGGAGTTGAAAATCAACCTTTTTTCGATTAGGAGAGGACGAAGGAGTTTATTAAAGGCGTAATAACTTGGGAGGAATAGGAGTCCCGCGGGGATTTCAACGCGGATCCTCAGGATTAGGTGGTCTTTGATTTTTGAGATGAAGTCGAGGAATCGAAATCGTTTCTGAGAGCCGGTACCCACGTTGTGTTGGAGGATCGGAACTGGGTAAAAGATTTATTGGTAGTTTCTATGTGCGTATCATGTAAGGTATGATAGCGGACTGGATGTTGATATTGAAAATGAAAACAAGTAAAGGTTGATGAAGTGATAAACGAGTATCATAGGCTGATTGTGGGCCTACCTATTTATTGCATGGAGAGCAGTGTAGATAGCTGGTAGCCAAGAAATAACTAATGACAATGCGTTCATTGAAAAACCTGTCATTTAGTCGTGGCATTGAATGTTCTGTGTATCCTAGAATATCTGAAGAAGATGACGATGCACATTAAACACGGTAGCCAGCTAAGCTAGTGTTTTTTTTTTTTTTTTTTTTTTTTTTTTTTTTTTTTTTTGTTGAAGTATGGCTTTGCATTTTTAGCAACCCCAAGAAATCTGTTGTGAATTGTCCCAGGGTGCATTAGTATAGCAGGTTTAAAAACCTTTTAGATGAATATGTTTCAGCAAACCGAAGGAGATTGACTTATACCAGCTTAGGAATGTTACCAGGAGATATGACCTAATTTCCAAGGATATTATATATCAGATACAACCAAGTGAATCCCAGTAGCACATTATGTATTTGGCATCTTCTCTTTCTGTTTCATAGAAGCGGCAGTATCAGTTATTACTTTACCAATAATTAGTATCAAGTGATAGCAAAGAGCTATGGCCAGTTAATAGGCCTACTGACGTCTTTCAGTCGCCTTCTTAGTTGAGAACGTCAAAAACCGTTTGGCCTGTCAGAGACCTTAGAGATTTTGCCAGTTTAGTTCTTGCTTCTTTCTCTCCTATTTGTTGGCCGAATTCTGTAAACAGCTTTTGGTGCTGTAGACAGTTGTTGTGTTGAACTGTAGAAAGAGGCTCTGCACCAATTTTACCAAGTCGATCATTGATTACCCTCATGGCCCTTATGGACAGGAACCCTCTGAGGAGAGTGGCCTCATTGTTCAGAGCTCAAGCAGAGGTGCTGTCTGATTGCACCGGAACCTTTGGAACTTATAGTAAAGGGTCCTTTGTAGCATCCCTGATTACATACTCAAGCACCGTTTTAAGATGCTTGTTCAGCACACAAGTGTGAATAACGGACTCCGCCAGCAAGATCGTGGTAATTGTTTTAAGTGACTTACTAGCTGGTGGAGTATTAACAAAATGCGTCATATCATAAAAGGGAGATGAACCAATCACATAATTTCATCTGTAGCAAAGAAAGATATTTTTGTGATTTAATTCCCACTCGCCTGGCTCAATTTCTTAAATTACACCTAGGTAAAAGGGTACCTTTTGAATGATAATTTATTTTGATAATTGGAGTCAAATTTTTATCTTATTATTTGCATTGTTGTATAAATAATCAACCAAGAAAACCAGTTAAACAATTGTAATTTCCCTCCTTCACCCGAAAATTTGTTGGTGTATGTTACAAGATGCGTATAATCCAAAAATTATTAAAAAAAAAAAAAAAAAAAATCATTGGTACTGGTAATAATCAGCCGGGGTACTGGCACTTGCCAGTAATCTCTGCATCACTTTTGATCAACCCAATGAGGTAAAAATGAAGGGTTAAAAATGTTGAAAAATCGAAATCTCAGAAACTTTCTAAATATGGGTTTTTGTTTCGCTTGAAACAAATAGAACACAGTTCAGTGAATGGAATGTGACCATGAAGTCATCATGACTTTGGCGTGCAGAGTAGGCTGAAGTTTTGAAATTGGCTCAATCTAATTCAGCATTCTATGAGCATATGCCCGTAAATATACAATGGTACACACACACACACACACACACACACACACACACACACACACACAAACATGCACGCACGCACGCACACGAACACACACACATATACATACACACACACACACACACACACACACACACATATATATATATATGTATATATATATATGTCAGTTTTTTTACCATGTTAATGACATGAAGCAGTTATGTTCACTTCAAAATCCAGTGGAAGGAAATAATTGAGCCCCGGTTGATCAAAGTTGCTGCATTCTAATTTGAAAAACCCTCACAGATTCAAGATTCAGATCAAGATGAATTACATAAAAATGAGTCAGCGAATAGAACACCTTTTCAGGCCTGGCAGATGAACTGCCTTGGCTCCATACTTTGTCGTTGTTACCCCATAGTCCCAAAGAAGCTACATTTTAAATTGCCGTATCTTAGTGCGTTGTGATTAGGATGAACAGTTTAGCTTTTGATCTCGTTTAGCTATAATATCCAACAATAATACTAAACACTGGTACGGATGGAATGAGGCCACCGGGAAAATAACGTTTGCTCACAGCGGTTTGTATTTTAGCTTCCAGAACTATCAGTTGGTAGTGTTGGGCTGGAAGGGAAGGGGGGGTGTAAAGACTGTGTAATAAAACAAAGAACCGCTTCACAACAGTTACTCTCGTCGTATTGATCAACTCTTAAAACCACGGCCGGTTGCAACATTTTCTCCACGCTGCGGACATTAAAGTCTCCTCCCACCCTCTCAATCTTCATAACGGCCGTAGTAGTCTGATTTCCCATATTTGAAGTAAATTGAAACGTCAGGGAAGGGAGAGCAATAAATTTTGCTTCGCTCAGGAGATATCGCGGGATATTCCGACAGTTCCTTCTACATTATTGCCTGTCCCGAAACTTTTAGCCAGTTTAGTAGACATGGTGAAACAAGTAGTCTTTCTTTAGAATTGTCCACTGCCGGAAAGAGGTAGGTATCATCAAAGAAAAAATTAAGTAAATTCAAGTCAATAAACTTATTTGCTTAAAAACGAAGATATTATTGCAATAAGTTGCAGTTAGAAACTAAATCAAAATTAAGGAAGAGAATATATATATATATATATATATATACACATATATATATATATATATATATATATATATATATATATATATATATATATATATATATATGAGTTTATGTTATATTTTATTTGTTTATTAGTTAGGTAATTAGTTTTAGTTATTAGCTATAAAAGAGAAAACTCGTGATATAAAGTTGAGGTAAGGAAAAGAGAAACGAAATGAAATCTCCTACAAAAATGTATAGAAAGATCAATTAGGTTCCTACACACTTTGCACCGTAGTACTCAACACGAGAGAAATCGAAACACGAGGGCTAAAAGAAGCCAACGAAATATACACCCTTCACTTATGAGAGGAAGCTCGAAGCCTCAGTGCACTTCTCAGGAATTTGAAGCCACCTCGTCCAAGTCACTACAACTACTGTCCAGGAGATCAATGGTTGCTAGGTCAACAGTAAGGTGATATTTATGTTCTCCTAGGCACTACCAGTGATATACTTTGAGCAAATTAAAAATATGAAATCATTATTTTTCAAAATCCGTTTCGGAGTCTACAACGATTCCATGATTTTAAAGTTTATCATACGCAGGAAGTTCGGATAGCGGAATGAAGAAGGATGAGCTAGAAGAGCAGCACTTAGTGTGCACAAAATTGTTACTACCCACTGTTTTTGTGTAAAATTCAAATTTGAAATTTGGGCGCAAATCGTTTTTAATATTGTTATTTTGAATGAATACTCATTTTCTTTTTTATGGGAGATTTGGTATCTAAAAAAACATTATACCAAAATGACACATCACTCGTTTTTAAGAAGAAAAAAAACCTACGGATTAGGCGCAAAATGTGCATATTTATTCATTCATAATTTACCCCATGATTTTTTCGGTAATTTCACGCTGAATCATGCGAGAGTTGTACATTTCCTCACAGTGCAAAAGTTGCTGAAATTTCGTTCGCACAATGCCCGGAAATTTTTTTAGTTGTTTTGCCCTAATAGATTCGGCGTTTTATGTTTGACAAATAATCGTACAAATACGCATACGCTCTAGCTACACATGATGTAACCAACCTAATTCTGAGGTAATCGTTTTGAGTCCGATCCTTTAGATACCCTTTACTTATAAGTTTCCAATTAAGCCATTAGATCGTTAGGAATGGATCCAGGATAGTCACGTTTGTGCATTTTATTTTCTATCAGTTTAATAGTGATAGAACTTATAGTCTAGGGTCAATCTACGTAATCCTAATAAATACCATAATTCGGATTATAATTAGGTAGGCATAGTCTTACTCGGAATTAGAGTTGACTACGCACAGACACGGAATGGATAGCTTTCGAAAGAACAAACTGAGAGAAGACACAAAACGAAAGCTAACGCAAAAAAGGAGGAGAGATTTCGATTTTTAAATAGGAGATTTTGATATCGTAGGATAACAAATGTGTCCACATTCGCACGAGTTCATAGTGTCCTTGCATTCAGTTGTGAGGAACCGAAATCACTAAAACATAGGCACAACCAAGCAGTATTCTATCCAATTTCCAGTAAGACTCGCTTCAGAAAAGTTAGGTACTTATGGCTTCTGAATATGTATTTCCTCTCGTTGATGTACCAATTACACGGACATGAAAAATTTATTAATCGGACGGTTGCAGCCGACAGTTTTCAAAAACGACAGACGAACTAATGATCGGGGGAAGCAGGCTGATACGAGAAGAATGTTGATCAGGAATTTTCAAATTGTTCTTATAAACATCCCCTGCAGCCATCATGCAAATATGTCCGGGACAATTACTTGAAAACAGCTCTCCGGCCCGTGGGGTAATCGTGCATTAATGTAACGACACAAAATAAACCCGTAGGAGCCACGTAATTCTGAGCCGAGTGTTTTTACAGGGATTGAAAATTAGATTCGTTGGTTGAATAACAAATGCGCCCTGTAAAATATGAGCCTTCTGTCTCAATGGGCTCATGAGAGAATTTGATATAATGCGGACGAACTGGAGGTGATTTCATTAGACCAACCTCTTTTCTTTTACAAACACGGGTTCATACACTTACTGTTGTTTTGAGCGTTCCGAACTTGGAGGTATGTGATATTCAAAATAATCAAGCAACAATAACTGTCCAAAAATATCACGAATAACATGGTTCACATCTGCAATTCAGGAAAAAGGTTTTGAATTTTTAGTTTTTGGCAGTTTTGATATTTTATAGAAGATATTATTGAAATTAAAGTACATTATTCATCATAATCTTCTGTAAGCATTTTTGGTTTATTGTTTTCCAATATTGAACCTTTGTTATCGTTCAAGGAAAAAACAAATTTTTACACCACCTGAAAATTTTTTGGTTTACGTTTCAAAATGCATGGAATACAAAAATCGAAAAAAAAAAAAAACCGTCCGTCCGCTGTCAGCGGCTTTTCTCCGAAAATACTAGAACAAACTATATGAAACTTGTGTTAAAGTCTGGATGGTCCTAGAAGCTCGGCATCAATTTTCATCATCCTAAGGGTTGTATTAAATGGCTAAACATTCAAAAATCGAGATCCCGAAAACTTTCTAGGTAACAGTAATAATTTTTTGCTTGTCAATGATATACGTAATCTCAAAGACTCGATTAAAACCACCCGCGCTGATGTACTTCGATCGGTTCGTTTTCCCTAAGGGCTTGAACATCGAAAGAAACCTTCGAATTCCTAAGCTTGAGGAGATAAAGAAATCAAGCGCTGCGCTAGTCAATCTATTGATTCGCCTGTCAACCTTTAAATTCCAACAACGATCGCTAGATAGAGAGACCGGGATACAAAGAAATTGCCTTACAAATATCAGCTGATATTATGCCAATAATGGAAATTTCAGGTGATATTGCTCCAATTTATTCTAACTTTGCAAAATCGAGTTGATTAACTATAGTCCGTGCGGAAGAACCTACTAGTGAATAATTTATTGGTCTCTAGATACTGACTTGATTGCATCTCTCAAATTGCGCCCAAGTCTAACTATAGGTAGGTAGTGGAAGCATTGTTTTCGCTGTTGGGAGATGGAAAAGTTTTAGTCTCCTCTAGAGTTATCCTCTTATTTTTTTCGATGCACCCTAATATAGGTATATATATATATATATATATATATATGTATATATGTATATACCTATATTAGGGTGCATCATTTCATATATATATGAAAAATGAAATAATCCAGGAATCGTTTAATCGTTTCAGAATGCCTCAAAACGGATTTTAATGAAATGAATTGAGAAAAATGTTTATTTTAAAATTTTGGAGACATTGCTATAGCTTCATCGTCAACGAAAATTCGCTAAAACTCAAAAATGTTTTATGAAGAAAGGAAACCATAAGTTGATCTATCGAGGGTATTTTAATGATTGACGCACGATGAATAAGGCATAGGTAATGTTTCGCTGCTGAGCAGGAACATCATAGAATCCGCGATTAATTGTTACTCTGAGGACAAAGGTAACGATAACGGTGTGTAAATTTGGGCACTGGAAGGCTGTAAGGTCTAGTTTTCCAACAAAAGGCTCCAACGCTACGTAACGCGTTTAGGGAGCGCAGGCACCCCGGCCCCCGCTCCCAACGGCAGTCAAACTGATTATGCCCGGCAAAACAATACATAAAGGTTCAGCTAAATTAATTACATACATGTATTAAACACAATGGTGCTTAATTAATATTGTGTTTACGTTGATGGAACAGGCAGGATACAATAGGAGCTACAAGCCCCAATTACCAGCCCCTTCCTCCTCTTCGTACCTTGATAGTATTTAATGGGGCCAACACAGAGCCCGCTGGCACTATGACTGATGGTCCGCCGGGATTCAGATAAAATTTGGTACTCGACTTATCGAAGATTTTATTGGAAATTTTGAATGCGGCAATCATTTCCACTATTATGCACCGCCTTTTTTGGGTTGGAAAGGAAGAGAAATATGTAACATACCTATTCAAAAATTGGGACTGAACCAGCGATGATTTTCATTAGGGCTAATATTTCGAAGCGTTTGAAGATTATTTTGAATATTTGTTCCCCAGTTGCATGCTTTTAAAAAGTTGGGGGCTAAGATTCTTGATAGTGCTTTAGGTAGACCCCAGACGCATTTTAGTTTTATTATTTATTTTTTTTTTTTTTTTTAACAAATTTATTCCAATACAAACGAAACGGGGAATTATATAATGTGAAAAATATATAAATGAAAATTATAAATCATTTGAGATTCATAATACTAATATAGATACATTTTAATAGAACTGTAACTGCAATCGCATTTAATTGTGACATATTAATGCTAGTAATAATTACAAAGAAAGAGTATACAAAGTTCACACTATCAGCTAAGCTCGTGGCGTGGTGAGTGAGAGCGCATGACGATCCATGCACACCCTTAAATAAATAATAATGTGACAAGTCAGGTATGATAATTATTACGAATTCATATTGATAATATATCAATAACATGGAAGGAAACCCTCATTCAAAAATGTTTTTAATTGCAGTTCGTTTGGAAGCGCTATGTTAGGAATCTTTGAGTTTTACACTTTTTCACTCACGCACTCACACGCCCGCGCACGCACAGGATTGAAATGAAAATTCCGTTCTTTCGCCAAAAAATCAAGGTTTCAAATGAAAGGATGAGTTCGTTAACTAACACATTTCAAAAAAATTACCTAAGAAATTATTAATATGCTAAAAACAGCTAAGAATCGTTAAATTTACATTTTTAGCACAATCCAAGTCAACAATTTAGGCATTAATATTTCTAGTCATTAAAAATGTACGTACAAATAATTGTGAAAAATATACCTAAATTCCATTAATATTGGCTCAAAAATCGATAAAAACTGCCAATAAATCTAGAAATCCCAACTCTTTTTTGAATTGCAGACTATTATTTAGAACGATTTGTTTGCCATAAAATAGGTAAATAGTTCCTTTGCCACTCAACGTGATCAAATTTTCACTTCCTCCGCATTGTGGCGGCAATTTTGATTTTTTTTTTTTTTTTTTTTTTTTTTTGCCATATTTTTCTCATCGGTTTGTCTAATTTAATGATATTTTCAGGGACTATTCCTCAAATTCTTCTGATTGGATTGTGAAATTTGAACACTAATGATCTGTATATCCAATCCACGTGTTTTGTGTGGGTACGCACATTTGTACATACCTATATTACTTTACCTACATTCCCGGCGGATCGCCCCAATTCACGGCTTTCTCCAAATTTTAATCCCTTGGGAAACAGCAATAACTAATAATAATCGTATAACTAACTAGCTACAATTTAAATAAATTCGGTCGCTAATTTAGCTGTCGAGAGCGTCTGTGGATAACGAACAGTGATTGTTCAAATTAATGCACCTGGACCTACCTACTTTTTTATTTTTTCCTCTTCTGTTTTTATGTTTCTTTTTGGAATTATTCAGTGCCAATCTAATTCTCATTTTTGACCAGTATTGATGAGGAAGATAGTGCGGTAAACAATTGTGGAGCGAAAAACGTTTCAGTCATGCAGCATTATCGTATGAGCGAATTTTCATAAATTATCGTATTGTATACTGTTTGTTTTGAAATTTGAGCTTTATGGGTGCAAGGAAATTGTTAACTACTAGGTAATTTTATGGAAAAAAAGTATTTTAAATAGTAATCTCCTATTCAAATAGAGGTTTTGAATTTTCAGCTTTTTTTGGAGTTTTTATCGAATTTTTAGCAAATTTCAATGAATTTTAAGTAGGTACATTTCAGCATAATTTTGTACATACATTTTTGAATGTTCTATTTCATAGTTAATAAACTTTATTTGAGCAATATTCTACCAAAAAACATAAATTTAACGATTCACAGCCGCACCTCAACTAGGAGCGTCATTAGCGGCATTCAACGAGGTGTCTACAGGGACACTGGAAGTGACACGATTCTAAGGGGAGCTATGTTGGCTTGACCAAAAAAGAGCGCCATCATGGACTCCACTGGCATCTCAGAGGGGAAAAAAATGAGAGGCACAGTGATGAACACTGTTTAGCCCCCAAAGTGGATTAAAAATACCCAAAAATAATGTAATACAACTAAGACTAGATGTAAAATAGGCTAATAACTATATACATTCTACTATATACAATCAGCAAAGTGCAATAAAATTACGACTAGATGTATATAAATGTATCATATATGCATAAATATTTGAAAAAGCGTTAAACTCTAGGATTGGTTTCAGAATGCCTCAAAACGGATTTCAATGAAGAATTTTCCGAGCCATTGAAATAACCATGTTACGACGGGAAATATCTTACTAGCGCTCCTGACTAAATACCATGTTAGTTCGGCCCCATTGAGTCTATACGAGAAGTTCGCGAACAATCAAGTTTGTGATACGAGACTTTAGACTTGCTCCCTAGTTCTACTACCACTGTAGTGATCTAGTCACCATGAGATTTCACACAGATCAGTTTTCTGCTTAGATTAGTGATCTGGATGCTCGCTACGCTCGCATCTCAAAAATACATAGGATCAAGTAGCCAATCACTTAGTAAGAATTTAGATTAGTAGGTCAGGGTTTAGAGTCTCGTGTCTCAAATTGATTGTTCGCGAACGTCTCGTTTGAGTCTATTTTCAAATTTTGATAAACAAAATGTTTTGTGCATTCGGATCAAAAATCTACATACGTCCCTTAATGCAGCTTCTTCAATTAAATTATTGGTTATTATTTGGAAAACGTAGGAATTGTTTGATGCTGATTAAAATGAACCAATAAAACCTTCCCTTATCTTCGCGAGGTGTTAGATAAGTAAAAAGACCCGAAGAAAAACAAACACAAACACAAAAAGTTAATCGAGGTGTGATTAACTTGATTAAGCTATACGCGGAGGGAAGCACGCGGAAAATGTTTGTAGTATCGGAGGTTTGTAGAGGAAAAACTGTTATAAACACTGGCCGCGGCAAATGAGGTGGAATGCGCTCATCACTCTACTCGGCCCGCCGGAGCGAGCTGAAGGGAGCGGTTCATGCTACAGAGCACCGCAAGAATTTTCACGAGAGATACAGTTTGACCGGTAATCGACCCGTTATTAATTACACCGTTCGGATTGAGGATTTTGAGGGTGATGAAACCCAGGGATCGTGAAAAAAAGAACCCCCTTCCTCGTCCCTAATGTAACAAGATTGTGTAAGATCCTTGAAATGTATGAGAATGAATCGCAATTTTTATAAATTACCTATTGTGAAAGAGTATAACGTGAAGAAATGATGAGTATATATTATTGAGTAGATTTATTGCTGATCTAATATCCTCATTAGCCATCAAGTACCTATTCAACGTAATGTGAGCTTTCCCAATTTCTAGAATAATCAAGCAAACCTTGAACAATTCTATAGGTACGATATGTTATATGGATAGTGTACATATACTTGATTTCTCAGCAACTATATTTGAAAAATTATCATGTGTGTAATAGCAGAGTGTTGAGGAGTACTTACTGGGGTTGATTACAGATGCTATATCCACGAATGTTTGTAGGTAACAAAATCTTCACAGAAACGAAGTTCACAAGGGGGGGGGGGGGGGGGGGGGGGGGCAATTCAACAAAGATAATCTCCACAATGTCTTGCGAGGCTTTGTTTGTTACAAGAATTTTACGTTAGCACAGGCGCTGAGAATAATTTATACCGCGATTGTAAAAGTTGGCCATTGAAATGTGTTGTAACTTGTTGAATTATATAGATTATTATGGAGGAGCTAAACTTGAAGAAATGGTGAGTGGATGATTTATTATCATCACGTGTACGTAATAAGAGTGTTCAGAAGTATAGGTACTTATTGATTGGTAACAAAAGCCACCTTCAACTCGGAAACGATGAACTTTTCCGGGAGACAACTCGACTCGTCGATACAACTTACTACAAATTTAATCAAAATTATACATAATTTGTAGGAGATTTATAAGTTGCAAGAGTTTCATTTTCCCGCTCACGTTGTGGACCGTTTAAACCATCATTCACACAAAGTAATTTTGTAAGAATTTCAAAAATTTATTTAATGTATAGCAAGACTCTGTTAAAATTTATTAATTTAAACTGCTTGTTTTGCTTTATATTGCTTGTTTTATTTTGCTTTGCTTTGTTTTATTTATAATGTGATTTTTTTGTTCAGGTTGCATTTATTTTGATTATTTTAAATATTGTTTTTGTATTAATTATTGTGCAGGATCTTAACTTGAAGAAATAGGGAGTGGATAATTTACAAGCAAAACAGCATTTCTATGCTCGGATCACATGGAAGTTTTACGGAAACTGTAGGAGATTAGCAAGGAAACAAATGACAATTAATGAAAATTGTAGAGGCCATTTCATCCAATTTTATTGAAATTAGGTGAGAACTGTTTCCTTTTCTGGTTGCGAGCATTTTACGTTTTCGTATGCGCAGAGGCTAGGTCTGCACTAACGGAAGCATACCTCTGTAAGCAATCACGATTTTTACAGCTGTCATCTGGTCTTGATTAATTCTTGGCGATCGTGCTCATTGAGGATTATTACAACGTGCTCCAGGCTAGCTTACGGTAGCAAGGACGTTACTTTTGATTTGGCATCGGTGAAGTTGGAGACAATCAAAGGCCCTGACAGCACAATACCTGAACATTCAATTGCTAGATAGAGGTTTCCTTGTTGATTTTGGGGCTACTTAAGAAAATCGAATTATTAGTATAATTTTGGTGACTGCCTGATGTTATTTTCTTCTTCTTCTTTTTTAATTTTGCAATAGACTGATTTTTAGTTTCTTCATTAAGTTGTACCTGTTTGCAACATTTGATGAATAATTTACTGCGTTGGTCGCTGAGTGGTGTGATTTTCACACTGTAGTTCACCTCTGAGCCCTGAAGAAGATAATAAATTTATCGAAAGCTTGGCGAAAGAGGAGGAATCATTTGTTTGACCCCAATCCTGATAATTTCACGACAGCTAGTTAGTTTTCCCGACTATTTCTTCTAATTATTGTGCTTGCTCTACAGGTCAACGTGGTCCTTGGCCTCCCGAACTTCCCTTTCACAAGACACGGTCTACAGCATAGGATATTGGCATGCGAATAGTTCGCAGATCCCAGTGAACATCATCAATCCATCGATTTCCGGATTCTACTTCGTCGTCTTGAATATACGACGAATTCGAATTCTTGCTCTCAGCATTCTCCTTGGTCTAGAATCTGCTGGCATTCTGTCCAGATAACCCTGCTCTTGAACCTGTCATGCCGTAATGCGCCTTGCCATGTCTTCATTCCATAGAACTTCAGAAACTCCACGGTCTTTTCTTACCCACCATCAGTTCCACAACTAATTGCTCAATTTATCCATCTGATAATCTTTCACTAAAAAAATCTCAATATTTCTCTGTCTTCAGCACGCATCCTCCATTTTTAGATCCATAACAGACTGCAGGACGAACTGGGGTTCTACATTACCTCATCTAGGTGGACTTCGAAATAAGATTGCTTGTGAAGAAATTTTTATTTGCATAAAATGCTCCATTTCCAGCCGAAACTCTTGAGCAATTTTTTCTTGAATACTGTTTTCATTATTGACTAATGTACCAAGGTAGGTGAAGCATCCTGCTTGCTCATACTCGTACAGACCAAACCATAATTTTGTATGGCGAACCTGTGGAATACTGTAGGACGAAGAGGTCTTCAGATATTTGATTTTCGCTTCATTTTCTGTCTAACGTAGCGGTTTCCCATCAATGTCAAAAGCCTCGAAAAGGCCTCCTCCAAAAATTCAATATTGCAGCCCATCAGCGTGATATCAGCTGCATAAGCCCGTACTTTTCATGACGTCCACCAACGTACCGTTTTTATTTAGAGCCATCAATCAAGGGCCCAGACTGCACAATCACATCATACTAAATTCTAAGTAGTTTTACCCTCTACAAAGATTACAAATACTGACACCTAGATACATAGACAGTCTATCAAGAAACCGAAACTGTTCAAGACGGCCAAAACTTAATCCCTAGTAATACGATTGGAAATCCTTGCTCACAGCTGAAACATATTGTATTGTATCGGCTGCCTCGGTAGATCTGAAGTCATTATTTTGATAAAATGAACTTTCTATGATTAGCAACATTGTAAAACTCGAAATGAGAAACAACTCCAGATTCTGAAAGCATGAGCGAATTACGCATGAAAAACTTATTAAAACAGCTTGACGCTAATGAACATATTTTTCGCGGTTTCTAACAATTTTTGACATTCTGGCGATCCATGTGAATTTAATACACGGAAGGGAATTAAAGTGAAACCTCGCACTACAGCATTCGCAGAACGGAAAATTGGTAATAATAAAAACGAGCTGATTCCCTCGCAGTCGTTGAGCATCGCCGTTGTTATGGGTTCCTGATCTCAAGAGAGATAGGTGAATTTAACTACTCTCAAGTTGTTCCAGATATTCACCCCTGAACTGCTGCTCCGCTTTTAAGGTAGATTTCTGAGTGCTTTTAATAAAAGCCGGCGTTAATTTCCTAGCGGATTGTTGAGGATCATCCTCTCTCTCCCCTCAGCTCGGGCGCCGCCGCTCCTTTGGCTCAGCTGGCTCAAGGAGGTGGAATCCGAGACTTGGGAATACGAGTTGTTCCGTTGAAAAGAACATGTAGAGTAATTAAACGAGACCAAAGAGCAGGCCAAGTCTAACGAAGGTGGAATTAAATGAGGAACCTTGATTAGGCTTGATATTAGCTTGCCCGGGTTTCCCGCCTGGCAATTCGTTCGGGGAGATTAGATGACCTAACAGCACAACGCGTAACTGTTCTTCACGCGATTTCATTTATTAAAGTGTGACAATGAAGGTAATAATGCGCGAGTAAAATTCTGAACGTTTTGGTCCACGAGCAAGCTAATCTGATATCCTAAAATCCCAAAACACGAGCGTTTCGTCCTGGGATGGAAAACTATGTCACCGATTGATGCTCGAGTATCAACACAGAAAAAATCTTCAAAATCAAATTGACAGGACAAATGAGAAAGCTTTCATCATGCAGCATGCCAATAAGAACGAATTGTCGTAATTTGCTAATTATATTGCTTCCTCACTAGGGTATTAGGTAGTTAGGCTTTGTGTTCTCCTACAAAATAAAAATGTTAATTAGCTTTTTGTATTTCAGATTATACTGACCAATTTTGGTTCCGTTTCTGTCTGTCTGACGTATATCATCTGCGAGTCTGAGCCTATTCCTTGCCACGCCCAAACTATACTATAATTTAGTCCGATTTCGATTAAAGTTTCAGGGATTGTGTAGGTTAGGTCCTAGATGGTCACGTATAAAGTTCATTTCTATTGGACCGATAGTAGCGTGTGACCATGCGCAAACATGGATTTCTGATAAATTTTCAACGTGAGCACAGAAAATATAAACTCTGTGGCTGTTTTTATCAATTTTAAACGAATGGGAACAAAATTCAAGTACTCAGCTTCATACTCACTGCACTTGCAAAGACTTCACCACGACACTGAATGGGGCGCGTTTTACCTGTAACAGACGAGTAACATGATTGTTATTTAAACCATTTGTACGCTATCCATAATATTTGCGGGATTTCAAAAAGAAAATTTTTAGGACAATTGAAAATAAAATAGGTATATTTAAATATAAAACGTTCTGTAAGGGTGTCCTGTTGGACGTTGACCCCCCTGTTAAAATCGTTATTTGTGGATCAATAAATTTTTTTATTTTCAAACCATGTTTTTTTGTGAGGATCTCAGAAATTACAAAATTGCGCAGTGCGCAACCATGCGCAACCAAGTTGACGTTTCCTGCCAAATCATTTGAACCTCTGTTTTTATGATACTCGGACTCCTCTTGTCTATTCACTCGCAAGGAATAATTTATTTTTCTCTTGGAAACTTGGAAAAAAAACGAGTTGCACTTGCTCGAATCAGCGTTTAATAACTATGAAAATTCAACACACACACCTCGGAAGAGTATTTATTGCTTAAAATAACCACATTTTGGGCTGTAAAAGCGTTGGCATTTAGTAAAATGAAAGAACGGATAGCACCACGTGACTCAGCGTCGAAAAATAATGAAATTTCATTTGTCACACTTGGGTACTTCGTACATCCGAATTTCGGCGCAACCGTAGGGTTGCACAACTTTGAGCGCTCGCTGAACGGGTTGCGCGTGGCCGAATAAATCGAATGAGGGGTCAAATCTTCACGAAATTGTGTGCAGAATCCGAATATGGAATAAAAAAGGAGGGTTCCCGTCTGAAAAAACAAAGCTGATGTTGGTTGCGCATGGTTGCGCAATAGTGCACTGCGCAACTTTTTCATTTCTGAGATCCTCACAAAAAAACATGAAGTTTGAAAATGAAAATTTTTATTGATCCACAAATAACGATTTTAACAGGGGGGGTCAACGTCTCGTTGGACACCCTGTATAATAAAAACTACGAATATTTTTCTATATCGCTTCAACGTCGACTGCTTTCCAACCTGGCTGTTATACTCGTTCAATTTCATATTTACAAGACATTCACATTTCGCCTTCCAAGGTGCCGGATGCGACCCTAAATCATACTGTAATAGATATGCATATAATATATCTACATGCTTGTGAGGATATCGGAAGGAAGTGCTTGCCACTGTCTTCAAATCCCCTCTTCACCTAGTTCCATTTCTAAATGTTCGAGTTCACGACTAATGGAGGAGTTGGCCAAAGGGAGAGCACACAAATAGAAATTTAGTGTTGGGTTCCCGGGGAGAAGGAAGGAAATATGATAATGGTGCCATAAACTACGGTTAGGTAAACTACGAGTACATGAGGGGCCCCCAAGGGCGCACCATCGGCTGTCTTTCATTTTTTGTTCGGCGGCGAGAAAGAATAAGGCACGGCTTCAGCTTCGGAGGCTTGGAAAGTAATCTTGGAAACTTTTGCGCTAGCATATACAGACTACATATAAACATAATAAACCAGACTACAATATATATAAAAAGTCCAGTCATGCAGCATTTTTGTCCATGAGCGAATTTTTGAAGATATCTTCGACATTTCAGTCGATATTGATCGTGTAGATAAATTTTAGTTTATGATTTTGATAGACAAACATGGAATCAAATTATTAAAAATAATTAGGAGGTACTCATACTTTATTATTATTAAACGAATCTTGTAGATTTAAAGACAATTGTAGGTAAATATTCATAGATTTCGATATCCAATGTGGTCAGTATTGAAGGCAGTTGAAATCTTTACAGTATCCTACCATAACATCATCAAATCTTGACATAAAATAAAATAACATACCGACGTCATATGAAATCAACGTATTTCCACTGCCAATCGATGATGAGGCTTTATATTACGAGTGATATAAAGTCAGTTGCATTCGAATCTAGTATCCTACAGTAAGGATTTGACAGACAAACTGTAGTCTCTGTGCATCTATTGACAGCCTAAATTATGGGGAAGTGTCACTTGGCTTTTCCGTAGCAATAAGAAAGAAATTGAAAATATTTAATACAAGCATTAAATCCTACCTAAGTTTTAAACAGCATGGTTCTAGGATTGGTTATACAGGGATACTTCTATAAGAGTAGTTCAATCTGAATTCGGACAATGTTTCATGCAAGTATTACCGATTTTTACAACAAGCGAACGGTATTATTTCGATTTTTGACTGATTTTTCAACTTTGAAATTTTTGAAAACTTGATACATATTCTTATAGGAAATGTTACGCTGATTCGGAATATACCACATGTTAGTATGCTGAAAAAATTATTTCGCACAACAAATCGCAAAAAACAGGCTATTTTGAAATTTTTGACTACATTTTTGAAAATTTCAACCCGAAGATGTAATCAGATCATGCTGGCCAACGAACTTGAACTTTTGTTTTGTGTCCTTAACATTTTAAAATTTGTTTGAAGTTTCTAGCACAATTCTACGGACAGTTATTCTCTGGAATGACACATACATACATACATACATAGATATATACATACATACATACATATATATATATATATATATATATATATATATATATATATATATATATATATATATAAAATTCTCGTGTCATATATACGGCTTGACCGATATGATACATATCTATATAACATCTATTTTTCATATTATATATATATATATATATATATATATATTTTTGTTTTTTTTTTTACATACGTACATTAAAAAAATGCGTTAAACTCCAGAATATGATTCAGAATAGCCTGAAACGGATTTCTGCATTATATTTTTTCAAAAATTCACATTCTACAAATTTTGAGGCGAGAGCAATAGCTTAATTTTCTTCAAAAATTCGCTAAAACATATTAGTAGGATTTGTCTATTGAACAAACTAAGCAATGAATAGCATCAATTTTTCCAAATCGATTAAATCAATTGCTACGAACACAAAGTCAGTTAACGACCATTTCAGTTGAAACCACATTCGGGTTTAATTTTTTTCAGTTGTGAACTTTTGTAATCGGCAAAGAGAAAAATTCCTGTCATGCAGCATGATCGTATGAACGAATTTCCGTAAATACTCGTATTATTATTATGATAAAACATAAATTGTTTTAGAATACATTTTATTGAAATTCGAGCGTTCCGAGTGTATAGAAATAGTTTACTACTAGTTGTGTGGCAGCAAAACTCGTTCAAAATAATATTCTGCAATTCAATAAAGATTCGAATATTTTAGCTCTTTTCGGAAGTTTTTATTGATTTTTCAGCAAATATTATTGAAATTTGAGTACAATTTTCTGCATAATTTTGTGCGTATATTTTATAATGTTGTAGTTGGTTGGTGATCAATCAAGAAGATAATTATGTGATCACAACCTAGAGTTAAGGACACGTCAAGAACATATTTATTCAAAATTACGCACTTCTGGGAGGAGTTTAGGCCTAATCTTGAAATAGTGGTGATGATATGCTCCACGAAAGACTTAGTTTAAAACCAAATAAAGGAATTCAATCAACAGTCAAGATCCTTAAGATAATTTGATGTCACATAGGTACACTCAAAATGTTAACTTTATGTAGGCTGCATTTAATAATTTTTCCAAAACGCCGTGTTTTAAAATGCAGCGTTTGGTTTCGATGGCACAGCAGAACCTTATTTTCCGTTTTTTTTTTTTTTTTTTTTTTTTCGAAAAAATAGGGGCCGTATTAATTGTTGAGCAAAATTGAGTCGAGTTGGAGTTTCCTCCACCACCGTTTACTTCAATTTTGAGTAGATTTTAAGTCATTTTACATAAAATAGGAATCTGTAGACTCGCGTTTTTTATGAGCTTCTGACAGTCAGACTGTGTAAAAATACTCAAAATTCTATCATCATTAAGTCAATACTCGTCCGAGGCAAGGATGCAGGCAAGGACATTGATAACAGAAAAGCAGATAGAGACAAGTATCACAACGAGATCGGATAGTATTGAAAAAGGTAAATCATTTGTATCTTCCAGCAATAAAAATTTAATATCACCTCTAACCTTTGACTGAGGAAGAAAAACATATTGTAGGAAAGTGTTGTTGGTGTCCGAATGGGATGGAATCTACTTTAATTTAGAAATATTTAACAAACAATTGGGTTCCCCTCTTTAACTTGGGTATTTCGATGTTGGTTTGCCTTCAAAAAGAAAGTTCACAGATAAAATCTTAGTTGGTGTCGGTCGGTCTGTTAAGACTGCGTAACGAATTATTGTTGAGTGCGTTGGGATCGGAAGATAAGGGCGTTAAATACCGAATCCTCACTTAATGCCAGTTCACTGAATGGGTTCACAGCTCTTTCACCGTTATCGTTCAGCGCGCATGAGGATTACACCCTTCTTCCAACTACGTTATTCTGCTTTATCTTCAATCCTCATTATTCAGGACGCAAGGGAGAGAACATTTTTAGGAACAAACTCGAAAAACAGTACGCGAAACTTGGATGCCATAGTTGGTGTATTCAGTGTACCTAAAACTATGACAGCTGGTGTTACTGATATTACAGAGCTCACAGAGAATCTCATATTTCGTTAATGGGACAGGACGGGGTTATCATTTCTACATATTTAAAAGTCATTAAGTACTTTTAATCAAAATCGTTGAAGTTCATCAGAACAAAATAACCACAAGTTTTTATTTCCTTTTTTCCTCATTTCCAAAGACTGGGAATGCTTTGGGACGGCGCACAGTGCTTTGAGTAATGGACAAGAATGAAAAAAAATTGACATTTTTGTTAACAGAAACTACCAATGTGGGCTTATTCAGAGAGGTCTAAAGGCGAGGAAAACATCACCAGTTGAACCTACATTGGTCATTTAATCAAGATGATACCTGTAAACAAAAGGATGCTGAGGGAGAGCAAGATATAGTCCAAAGACATTAGAGTGAGTTCTCTCGCACGGGGTAGGGTTCTCCGCTTTAAAAAAACGATGGTCGGGCCTGTGAGAGGTATGTACAGTCATATTCGATGAAATTTGATCTGGCACCATTGAATTTTTTGATTTTTCAAATGTGCGATAAGCAGATGTCTACTAAGTAGTAACTTCAAAAAGTATTTTCTCCAAAAAGCTAAAATCGTTCCTGGGTTTTTGTTTTTAAAGTGTTTGTTAAATCCTCTTGACTCGAAAGAAAAACAAATTTTGTTTTCCAAAACTTTCCTTAAAGGCCCTTTCTTAATTTTTTTTTCAGAAGACAACTCAAAATTCATCATGAAAGATGTATACGAAAATAAAGTCGAGAGGAAAAATTATGAAGAGACCAAATTTTATTAAAGAAATGTATCATTTAGACAATAACGAAGACTTGCTGATGCCCTGAATAAATTATAAAAATTGACTGCCTTAACCCTCATAGGCATTTAAAGGATATCGAAACTCATTTCTAACAACAAATCAGACATAAATCTCTTATTTTTCCAGACTACCTCATCAAATTTATTGACAAAGCAGTCCCGGGTGATAGGTGGAATTTTGTGGAGGAGTTCGAAATAGAATCAGATTCGCCATATTCCGATTTCTCAGAATCAGACTAACTTTTTGAACTTACATAAACGCCTTGGCACTATTCCATAATAGTTGTGATATCAAAAAAGAATAGTATTAACAAGATAGATATAGAATAAGTAAAGAATAGATATTAAGAAAAGTTTCTATATGTACAGCTTACATTGCTGTGATGTTTATACCTATTTCAAATTAATTTCATGAAGATTTGACGAATTATATTATTGATTTCTATGCGTTTAGTTTATGTTATGATGAATGAAAGTTTATTTTTTCCCCTTTGTTTTCTATTTCTTGATTTTTAAATAAATTTCTTCAACGTTTCTTTCGAGTTTGTTCAGCGTTTTGGCCGAAAACACCAAGAAAGTGTTTAAAAGTGGTTTTTTGGTGTGGGTAAATAGCCATAAAGGCTATTCAGAGACCCCTATTACATGGTATATTCTTAATCAGCGTCTAATTCCCAATTTAATCCGTAGAAAACGGAATTTTGCCCATCCCGACCATATACTTGAAGCACTGTGCAGCGCTGAAGCTCAAAAATATGTTTACCCTTCAAAATTAAAATGGTCTCTTTAATTTTCCGTTGCATTGCTTTTTGAACTGTTTCAGGTATTTGTGTCTGGCATACGTTCCTTTTCCCCCGGAAAAATATACTGAAACATAGTCGGACTTTGATGAACTTTTCAGTGAAGAAGCCGGTCTTATCCGACTTATGAAACATATATAGTTTTGCCAACCTGCAACCAGAAACCTGAAAAGTAAAGCAGAGAGGGATGGGAGAAAAGTCCAGGATAGGGAGAAACCTGCACTATAAAACTGCTTGTAGGACCGGGCCGGACCATCATTCTCACATTCCAGCTTGTTTTGTTAATTTGTCAAGATATCTTGCCTAAAATTTTTCGATGAATGGTGTCCGACAGGACTCTGGGTGCTTATCCGAAAGCCACAAGCTTCCTTCCTATGAATAGGAAACGATGGTGCCTCTAATCAGACTACGGAGTTCGTCCTTCACATTTGCGTAAGAGGCCCTGCAACGGGCTTCGGAGACTTGTTCCTTCCTTCATCCAAACATAGGTACGGCGGTGCTCTTAGGCAGCTCTAGGCTGATGTCCAAATTTTTCCTGATCCTTTGATTATTTGTCTGACGGTGTTCTGGCTATTCCAGGGAAAATACTGATAGTTCCGTAGATTGATAGGCCTTTACAGGTTCAGGTTTTAATACAAAATTTTCCAAGTTAAATTTCCATTTCTCAGCTTACTAGATCGCGAGTTCCTTCACACCAGACTCACTTGGCTTAATTCCATTTAAATTCGTGAACTTCTCTCATACTCAAATCACTACAGAGTGGACTAACGCAGAGACGGATTTCTTACATGTTCTGTCAAAGCCACTCCAATAGGATTATTTGCATACTCCCAAACTTGAATTTGCACATATTCCAAGACACCTATTCCGAAGAGCTATCTCTCCATATATACTGCCTAGCTAATCCAGTCACAATAATTAATGTTAGAACAGTTTAGCGTTGAACACCAGATGGTGCACTATGAAGTCCATCATTGTGGTATCAATGGTCACTTCCAATGTTGAACAAGACAGTTCAATCCTGTGCTATAGTAATCAGTGTAATCAATGTATTGTAAAGCCTGTTGAATGATTGAATTGTCAAATGTGTGCGTAAGTAGATAGTCAGTATTTGCTATATATATTTTTATGCTTCGCTTGTATTTATTTCTCATGGATCAATTATTTCTTAATTCTAAAATTCAAGTCAAATAAACATCTGCGACACAATGACAGGATCTCTTCTTTTAGGAACGAAATAACTCGAAACAAAACGGAAAATATGGTTTCAGATTTTATTGAAAGATATATGATTTTAAATATGATCTTAGTTTCCCAAATTATTGAATGGTAAGCACCTCTCGTAAATAGAGAAGCCAAATTCTCATGATCCATGGAAATCATATAGAAATGACACGGAAAGTATCATGGTTATGCTCATAGAAAGGTTTTTTAGAGACTTCAACAGACCAATATAGTAATTTCAAGTAAGTCATTAAAGACTTGATTTTTGTTCACGAAGGTCTGCAACTCAAAATGCAAGAAACAGTATTTTGAATAAGAGGGGAACAGGCCTAACATTAATAATAGGTCAGTAAGTACCTATGTAATGGTTTTCGTCGAGAACCTACGAAATTGTAACATATTTATTGAAGAAATTCTCTGTAGAACCTCACAGAGACCTACAAGGAGATCTGCTGTGAATTACTGCGCCCGCTTTCCCTGTCAGGACTGAGGAGTTGGTTGCCAAAACTTGTAATTAGCGAGCAAGATTGAACATCAATTAGTCCGTGTGAGGGCCTGGACGGATCCATCGCGTTAATATTACAAGTAGGTCCAGTAACCCGATTACTTCGGGACAAAGTTCGGGGAGGGAGCATTAGCATCAGCCCGCAAATCAGTAATGCACCATCTGATGAAGTGCAACTCGCGATAATTACCATAGCCTTAGGAGGAATGCCCAAAGTGGGACCAGTCGGGCTGGAAGGGGTTGAACCGGGGAGGCGTTCCCTTGCATAATTGAATGACCTTCAGACTGTATTTTGAGCAGGGCAAGTTTCAAGTTTGGCTCCGAGGTTGGCAAAAGGGGAGGAACTGCTTCTAAACTGGGTATCTGAGTAATGTGTCCATTACTAAGTTGATTATAGAAGGGAGAACGACGGAGATGGGAAGATATCAGAGCTATGGTCTCCGAACCAAATTTAGAGGAATCAAGAAAGAAAGAGACGATGTAAATTATAATTCAGTGTCGGTGCATATATGCACACATATGTACCTACATGTGCCAATCTTGGCGATTCCAAAACATTTTCTACAATCATGTCGTGCCCGACCTGTTGAAGATATAGTTTTGCTAAATAAACAGAGATTAACTGACCAAGCTGCACCTAGGAGCTAGAAAAGTAAAACCAATGGGAGGGCAACAGGCCCAAGAGGGGGTGATTGGCAGGGTATAAAACTGATTGCTGGCTGGCCTGGGCATCCACTTTAGCATTAGAATTTGCGTTCTTGTTTTTCCAAACCTATCTACCTTTTCAAAGCGATGGGGCCCTCCCAACTTCCTACCCGAAAACTTTCGGTGCTTTCATTTCTTCACCAGGGAGATGACGGTAACCGTTAGACCGTGACGGTGCCTTATTCTTTTCTTCCCTGGTTGCTCCGGAATAATGTTCATTTCAACTGATTATTGCCCGAGTGCCCTGGTTCCTATGGGGATTTAATTAGATTCTATCTCTCCATGTTTCAGTTATCGGTTTAGATCATCACGACCTAGTTCATATTTTGTTTTCTCAAGTGTCAACTCGCTAGACTCACTTAATACAAATTACATGTTCGCTAGATTCACTTAGTCACTTTTTGAAGATTATCTATAACGCAACTTCGAATAGAATGGAAAGAAAGGAAATTGTTGGTTGGTAAACTTGGAATATCGTCTTCTGAAAGAAACGAAAACCCAATCTGCATTTACGATCGACTCCTGAATGAGATCCTGAGATATTTGATTATTAATATTAAGGTAAAAATATCATGGAAAATACATGCACCATGATCATATGAGCGAATTTTCGTAAGTTATCGTATTACACATATTTCGCTCACTTTGTTTATTATGGGCTAGCCCATTTTACATTTCTATACATTAAGTCATTCTAACATAAGAGGTATAATGGAAATACAATACAGTGAAACAAAATACAATTACATCACAATGTTCAAAATTGGAGCACTTCGGTACATTTTATGGCAAAAAACCAGTTCTAAATAATACTCTGCAATTCAAAAAAGGTTTTAAAGTTTTAGCTACTTTTGAAGTCCTTATCGATTTTTACAAAATGAAAATGGAATTTAAGTATATTTTTCAGTATAACTAATTAAGTTCCAGTTCATCGATGACTAAACTGACTATGACTATGACTAATGACTATGACTAAACTTCTTAAAAAAATATAATTTTAACTTTTTTCAGCCATTTCGGAGATTTTTTCATCCCAGTTTTTGAAATATAACGACATCTCTAGAATTCATTTCAGAATGCCTCACTCAAAACGGGATTAAATTAGGAATTTTTTTGAATATTTTAATTTTCAAACGTTTGGAGTTTTGCAATAGATTAATTTCCTACGAAAATTTGCTAACATCATCAGGAGCTCTTCAGATCTCAGGAACTACAAGAAGAAGAATTAGGATGATGGGAATACCACAAAGCTTGAGAATCCTTCAACTGTCATTCAAACCACTATCTATTCTGTTTGTCAGAAATAACAAAGACTAGTGGCGCGCGGAAAAAATGAGAAGCCTCGCGCTTGATCCCTCGTGCACTCAGAATTAGATGCTGCTGAAGTAAAACCGAATATTTATTGCCGCAAGAACTTTCTCACCATATAAATAACACAACGTAATTTATCGTAGGTACCCCAACACATCAGAAATGTGAGAAATGCAAGAAATCCGTCTTGGGAGAGTGCCGGGTCACCTCGCCCGTCCGTCCTTACTTGGTAATGTCCGTATGCAGCGATCCCATCATGTTCCCGCGGGGCGTAAATATTCCTCCTCATATCCCCGAGCTATGCACGATTCACAATTATTACCGCGCCGCTTTATAGAGAGGAACGAGCTATCCTTATCTGCCGATCCGTCTGACTCAGAGCTCATGACTCAGTAGGTACCAACACCCCCCCCCCCCCCTCCTTCACCCCACACCATCTCCCTCTACGGGACAAATAATCATTAACCCTCTGACCTTCCATTGTGTTTCTTTCTTTCTCATTTCCCTTCTTCTTCTTCTTTTTCAAGTCGGAAGGTGTAGGCTTTAGTAGGTCGTGCGCTCACTTTTCTTCCCACGGATTGGTAAATTGTGGTCATTTGCCGAGTTTGTGCCGCATAATTTGTAAGTGATCAGTACGTTAAATGACCTGCACCAACTCCTGGTCTATTGTTCATCCACCCGTAATGTCCACATCAACTAACCTTCAGCAGATCATAACACTCAGAACACTATAAGGTGCTTTACATATTCAGATAAAGTAATCAACTGTTTACATGATTTTTTCAATATTATGTTTTTACCTTTAAAAAACAGTGACTGCTACACTATGACTACCTTTCACTGTTACTTTCCTGCAAACATTTTAATCATCGATTCTGTGCAACCCAAATTATTTGTTATCAAGCTATCCGTTAGAAAATTATATCACATGCACCTTATGCCATACATTCCGTAAATACATAAACAGTAATAAGTCAACTTCTATACTTGATGTGATTTATCCTCACGGCTGAGCAGGTAGATCTGTGAGGCTTCGGGCCTTACCGTAGACATCCAGAAACCCCAAAATGTTCCCCATTATAATTTTTGTGCCGTAGGTTCTAGATGAGTGCGGATAATCAGCTTGTCACTGAACCAACAGTTCTAAAGAGCCTACATTTTTAAGCACCGAAGGCTGCCGGTAATGAATTTAGCAGTAAAGCCTACTGATTGGGGTGGCTCCGAGAGTAGTCATTGCTACCCCGGCTATACCAAAGAGGTTCCACTAAAACTATGGGTAGCGATAGGTTCAGTAGAAATCAAATTAGTCTCAGACATTAGGGTGGATTAGCTCCTTGCCATTACCCATCATCAGACCCTAGGCTCAAATTTCAATTCAGAAATCGTCCATTGAATAATGATATTGTTTGTAATTCATGATGACCAGACAATCAAAATCGAAAAAAATTGAAAGAAAATTATTATGGAAGTTTTCTAACCCCTAGATTTTCAAAGCTACCCCTCACCTTCACTTAGCTGCTTTTTCCGGATTATTGAATATATTATTGATAAAATCAAAATCGAAAGAAACAGCTACAGAGCTACTTATGCATATTAACTATTGTAGAAATATACTTTTTTTAAATCCGTTTTCACACATATCGGGTTACATTAGTCTTCAAAGACATATACACACGTATTAATCATTGTTGTGCTAAATGTTCCCGTAAGCATAATATATGATAATTGGTTTATTATTTTCAATAATAAACCTTTGTAATCGACCGAGCAAAAAAAAAAAAAAAATGTTTTTGTTACCCCCACTAAAAATGTAATGGCTCACATTTGAAAATACGAAGATTCAAAAAATTAGATAAAATATTTGTCCGTACTTCGTAGGCCGTCTGAAGCTTCTTTCCGAAACTTAATGAAATTTGGCTCACAAATCAAACATTCGACGGGAATATCCCAGTAACATTGGCATCAATTTCGCGCAATCCTAGAAGGCAGCATGAAAGGGGGGGATATTAAAAAATCGAGTTTTCGAAAACTTTCAAGGTAACAGTTATGTTTTTTGTTTGTCATTAACAGATATCAAAAATCGAACGCAACCATCTATTTCGCAATGATATTCTACTATTCTTCTCATATTCACTGTATCGTAATACCCTTAGCTTACCTTGGAAACTGAGTGGTGATCAAATCACACACGATCACGAAACGCTATACCTGATGTTTATAAAGCCAATAGGAAGGTAGGTAATAGTGTTAAATAAAAAATACCAGAAAGTGATACAAAAGCGAGAAACAATTTGTAATGGAAGCATAACATGAGATCAGCTGATTAATTTTCATGATTATGAACCCAGCTGAGTTATTGTCCTGGTGCTTCAAATCGTCCTACTTTTTATTGGACAGTTTGTCTAAACTTCGTTAGGGAAACTTGATTATTCAAAACTCGGTTTATATAAGTTTTGGGTTGATGAAAGACGCCAAGATTTAGTCCTTGAGATTATTTTCTATGGACTTTTTGGTTTAATCTCCGTTAATAATGTTTTGGTGAAAGTGGGTCTTAGGTACACCCATCAACTGAAAATCAATGAGACTAGGTAAGTAAATCACCTAACTACACTTCACTAGTCAATCTCTAGGTGACAAGGGTTATAACAAACGCGATTTCGAGAAGTCCGAATTCCATTAGAATTGTATCAGCTGATACGATCATAGTAGTTTACATGACGATTCTCTGTATGTTCCACCAGTTGATTTTCCCCATGTTGATGTTTTCTTTTTTTGCAAAAACTCTAGCCCTTGGGAAGAGCGAACGGTTAAATCGAAAGAGTGGTTTCATTCGATTATAAGGCATGAAATCTATTAGTCAAACCAATATAACTACTAATTTCCCCAAACTGTTAGCGATAATGATTTTTTATTATTTCAGCCCATCAAACTCTTTAGAATTGATCAAAATTGATGCTGAGCTTTTAAGACCAACCAGATTCCATTTGAGATTTTTGACCCGAGTTTCATCAACTTTGGTTCAGTAATTTCGGAGAAAAACTCTGGACGGTAGACGGACGGATTTTTTAAATTGTTATTTGAATTTTACGCATCTTGAAACAGTAAACAACAAATTTCCTGGAGGATGGGGGGGGGGGGGGATAACAAAAAAACGAAAAATTGCTTGGATGATTGCAAAGGTTTATTATCGAAAATGATACATCAAAATCGGTTCATGCGTCAGACAGAATCGAGCCTATTTTCATTCCACGTGTGACAGGTATTTTCATTCTTTCTTTGGTTGATATCTATCAATTCGATACACAATTAGGTTGGAAATTTCATCAAGTTTCCGGAGATTCTGGATACTGGAAACTGTGGGGGGCGGAGGGGGTCGGGGGGGGGGGGGGGGGAATACCTGATGTTACAGAACACAGCCGCCGCTTGTATAGAAATTATTATTACGTAAGGCCTTCCCGTGAAGTGAAAAGGTACGCGAAAAAACCGCGTATCAGTATAATAGAAAGTTTGGCTATTTTTAATGCACGGTAGTGCAGTTCAGGACCCGTGTGCTTTTGTTCCCTGAAAGTGAATGAGATGGTTTAATAAGCTTCATTTGTCTCGCTATTTAGGAAACTTTTCATCCATTGTGACATCCTGCGGTCGATTCAGCTTTAGCGACGAGTGAAGAACAGAATAGAAGTTTAAAAAAAGTGTTTTCAGGGTCACTTTTCTCAGGCGAGGATATCACGTATTTCACTTGCTGGGTTGAATGACACTGAATTAGTTCCAACTCACATTTTCTAAGGCATTTAGCTATCTCGGAGGTGACTTGGGTAAGCTTATACCGTGCAGGTACGAATTATACCTACACAACGAAGTTGCGGTTTCCTGGTGACAAATCGAGGTACCTCTTTTCCCATGCACAAACAATATAATATTTCAATGAGGAGTCAGTTCAAATAAGTGGCTAATAAATACATCTGGGGGTCCATTCTAGAGCTCATTTCTGATGGAAAGTTCCTCAGAGATTTTTTAAGAGCTATGTTTTAGAGTTATTCAATTTTTAAGATTTTTTTTCGTGTTTTAAGTCTTATGAAATTAAAACGGCCATAACTTTTATAAAATCACTGTAAACACCGTTGGAAAGATAGTCAAATTTTCTATCGATGACACCAAACCAATCTCTCTTGAGTCGACTTAATTCCTACGTAAAAAAGTAGGCTGAAAAGAAAATGACCAAAATTTGCCAGAATTTGATTTCTTCCCATTAGAGATTCTTTTGATGCTTTCGAAATAAGTCCCACGGAAAAAAAATCCTCAGAATCTCTGCTGAGTCAGATTAGTGCAGAATTCCAACGGTGTAGTCAATTTTACTTTTACTCTGCTAATTAGTGAAGAAAATTATGATTTATTGAATAAAAAACTTTTTTTTTTTTTTTTTTTTTTCAATGAAAGTGTTATATATTTTTTGCCGCTACAAATGGTCACACTTGTAGATCTCTCCAACTTCTTATAATTGAGTTTTACACTTCAACTAACAAGTTTCACCCTTGAAAACACATAAAATTGAGCGTAACAGATCAACTGAAAATTTGCGGGTTAAAGAATAAACTCGATTATGACGGAGTTGGAGAGATCTGCAGGTATTACTATTCGATTCAGTTTGAAAAAACATGTGGGTACGGGCCTTAACTCGTATTTTCAAACAGGTTCACTTTTAATGGAAGTGAAATTGCAACATTAAGGCATAATCTTTACCCCTAACGAGGAGAGTAAAAGTAAAATTTAATATACCCATAAAAAGCTGAGATTCAGAGGAAGTTTTTCCGTGGAATTCCTTTTCAAAATAGTCTCTTTTATAGGCAGAATGACAAAGAGAAAAAATCAAATTCTGAAAAAAAAATTAAATTTGCTTTTTATCCTCTTTTTTTACATATCAAGTCGGAAAAAAGTTTTGGCATCAGGTAGGAAGAAAATTTAACGCAGTCTGAGTTTACAGTGATTCTAAGGGGGAATATCTAGTGGGAATCTTTAATCAGAAATGAGCTTTAGAATGGACCCCTGAAGATTTTACCAGTAGGTTTGGGACAAATCTATGGGTACACATTTACACATACATATACCTATCATTGCTGCAGCAGACGATAACTCTCCGCAAGATTGAGACGAAAATTCCATTCTTGCACCAAAAAATCAAGCTTTCCAAACGAAAGGATGAGTTCGATGGCCAGTAGTTTTTGAGTACATTATATTGACAATTTCTTTACGTGTGGCGAGTTGATACTTGGGTTTAACTTGGACATGTGGCGAGTCGATCGACGCCCGCATAGGCGTCGTCATTCTTAATTGCCATATCAGATATCTGATGTCTGATTGGGGGAAATCTGATGTGTATGTGTCACAGGAAAGGGGGGGGGGGGGGGTGTAGGTCACAAGCAGAATCAGCTATCAAAATTAGGTACCATTTATGTTCATGGCTACTTAAATTTATATAGAAATATCAGGGGGGCGCAAGATGTGAGAAGTAGGAAGATGTAACGGAGCTTGGCGACTAAGGAAAATAATACGAAAGAGATGACTCGTCATGAGAGGTGGAAGGAAGAGAAGGCGAGGGACGAGAACGGAAGGATGACGGAAGACGAAGGTGTGTGAAGAACGGAGGGGGATAAATATGGGAGAGGCGGGGGAGGAAAGATGATTGATGCTGTGGCCGCTTGGGCCGGACAATGGGCCGCTAATTACGCTGGTAGCTACCGTCCGCAAGGCGGTGGGACAGGAATGACTTTATAGCACACGCCCACCTCCGGCTCCTCTCTCGACCTCGTAACGGCGGCGACGGCGGCGCCGAGACCTTTCGTGCTCTACAATACCTACATAATAATATGATCTTCGATTGTACTTCCAAACCTTTCACAATTTATACGTGGGTGGAAGGTTTAGAAGTTAGTTTTTGGCGTTTCAGTTAGAGAACTCAGAGTGCGTCTATCCCAGGTACACTCTTCGTATAGTAGGAGGAGGTTAAAAAAGTATGTTGTCCTCAGAAATTAAAATTTCACTTTCTTGGCCAATTCACTGCTTTCTGAACCGTTTGGGTTCGGTGTCTGTGGCAGTTGTATCACTAGAGCCATATAATACCAGGAGATTGTATACCTACTTACACCAACCAAAAAATAAATCATGTTTTCATCATGCATTGGTGACTAACCACCTCCGCACTCCTCTTCTTCCTTCATGTCCCTCAATTTCTGTGATATTATCATGGAATTATCCAGGTTAATGATCAAATAATGAAATACTGTTTTTATTTTTCTCCGAGAAAAAGAAAATAAAGTCAGTTCGATTTTGAAACTTGTGGAAACAAGAAAAAATCTGGAATGTGCACAATATCATGATTTGCTTACAAACAAAGTGATATAATTTGTTGACCTTATCTCATTTTAATATCATTTTATTTTATTCTGTTATGAAATTACCATACGTTTGTCATCTCAAACACTCTCGTTTCTGCTTGAAATCGAAGTGCTAATTAAGACAATATTTTCCCTTTGAAACAGACTAAAACTAATCTTATGAACAACAGCGAGTGAAAACGAACCTATCCAATTTTAGAATCCCAATATTACTGAGATGTTCTCCGTCATAAATATAAATCTATTTGCACCTTTACCTTTCTATTTATTAGCTTTGCGGTTTTCCAGTTATCGTTTCCTGAAACACTTTTAGGCCCCGTTTAACATACTTATTCCAAAAATTAATATAAGAAGGGATTGTGACGGTTCCCGTATCAACGGGAGACCTAACTATCCTATGATCTATTGGGGAGTCGAAAATGCTGTTCACGATACTCTGATTTGTGGTATAGGGATAGCCTCTAACAACCGAGCAATTAGGGCGATTCCTGATTGCTGCATATTTTCATTATTAAGCTGTCACACTCCTCAAACTTTATTGATGTCGCCATTGGAAATCAAAAATTTTTTTAAACAAAAGAATTTAGACGAAAACCCACAATTGACGTCGAGCGACCCAAAAGGTAGTGTTCTTCAGTTCTTCTTCACTTCAACCTGTCGTTTTCTACTTTTGGTTTATTATTTCCAATAATGAACCTTTGTAATCGACCAAGAAAAACAAAATTTTGACCCCCCCCCCCCCCCTCAAAATTTTATAGTTTACGTTTCAAGATGCGTAGAATCCAAACATCGAATTAAAAAAATCCGTCCGTCCGCCGTACGCTGTCTGCCATCCGAAGCTTTTTTCCAAAAGTATTGGACCAAACTTTAAGAAATTTGGCTTAAAAACCATTTATCAGCTGGGGATGTGCCAGTAACATCGGCATCGCGTTCGATCAACAATGAAGGGTGGAACCTAAGGGCTGAAGTATTGAAAAATCTTGAAATCTTTTTTGAGTTTCATTTATAAGCATCCGCCAAAAGAATCGAACGAAACCACGCCGGTCGCTATGCGTTTATTCGTTTGCTTTCCCAGAAGGCGAAAGCATCGACAAGGAAAAAAGACAAATACGGGAGTGAATCGTAACCAGCTCGCAGCAAAACATATCAAAAATCGCCTTGAAAACTATGACAATTGTATCAGCTGATAATATAATTCCAATGGAATTCTGACTTCCCGAAATCCAGTTTATTATAACTTCCGTATCCTACTGGGCTTGTGAAGCGTAGGTAGGTAATCACCTACTTCAATTATATTAATTTACTAAATTATTGATTAGTAAATATTTAGGATTTACTCTCAATTAAACTATTATTTACATTCAAACAACAGAAGGTTAATTACTTCCGAGGCTACCAAGGTCGGAACGTTTTAGCCAATTTTTCAAAAAAATTAAGCTATTGCAATGAATCCAAAATTTCCTTCATGGAAATTTGTTTTGAAATTCCTTGAGTTTAACGCTTTTTGATATATATATACGTAGAGTTTGATCCAAAAGTTCTGGTTCATTTCATATTGCGCGCAGATTGTCATTGAAACTTCTCAGTGGTCTCTCTTTCTGAGTCACCTGGTTATTTTATACTGCTGTAATATACGTTCTCGTGTTATTCAGATCAGCTTCGGAACCACCGAGGCTAATTTCTTTCTTAATCGACTCACGTTGCTGAAATTTAACGGAGCTCGTTTGGGACACCTCAAAAACAATTACGAGTTTCGGAGGATCACTGAATAGCTGACGGGGCCTCTGAGGACAATTTATTTCCTTTTCAACCTGCCGTTTTACCAAGTTTTTTGTTTTGCTGTTTCGGTATTTTTAGAAAAATTTTCAACATTCACCTACTATAAACCCTAAAATTGTGGGGTGGCTGTAAAGATGTGAATCCTTTTGGGAGGCACGATGCGCCAACTTTTGATCATTTACGATATATATATATATAATTTTTTTTTTTAGAATTTAAGCCGCGTCTCAACCGGAATGGTCTTAGCGGCAATCAAGAAGGGGTGTCAAAAGGACACTGCAATCGGCACGATTCTAAGGGGAGCCATGCTGACCGTCCATCACTAAACGGACTGCCATCACGGACTCCACTGGCAGATCGGAGGGGGAGAAATAATAATAATACTAATAACCCGCAAAACGAGGCATCGCCGCACTCTGCCTCAAGGGATACAGCGATGACCGCTTTGTAACCCCTACAGCGGATAAAAATTCACCGTAATAAGAACTAAACTACGACTAGATGATCCTTACAAATACATAAATATTATCGATAAATATATAATGATAAATACCATATATATTAGTTAAATAAACGTATGACTAGATGTACATAAATAAATAAATATATCACAGATCAGAATATCACAGTTCGTTGTAAAGCTCAGTGGATTTTAGGTACACCAAAAGGGACTGGACCTAGTCTGGTCCTGACAGAACATCCACCCACTGAGGGGGTGAATGCTGGACTCTGAGGTCCATGAGGGCTGGGCAATCCTCCAAAAAGTGGCGGATAGACAAATCACCCCCACATCTCCCACACACAACGTCACGAGCTACTGGATCTAGCAGGTGTCTGTGAGTAAGACGGGTATGGCCAGTGGCTACCCGATTGACCACTATTCGATCACTCCTTGGAAGGTGGGCCACGAAAGGATCAACCGGGCAGAGGTCCTGAAGGACTCCACGCAGACCAGTGACCTCGCCCTGCCATTGCTCGAGCCAGATGGAATTGGCTTTATGCTGCACGTAGGAGATTTGATCCTCAATGCGTATAGGCAGCATTTCGATGGAGTCATCTAATACAGAAATAATAACCGTTGTGTAATATTTCATTTTTCAACCTCAATGTCGGGAATGAGTGTGTTGGGAATCATCTGGTATGCATTATTTCTATAATATTGACTGTGTTACAAATAGTATTAATAATATCACAAACAATTGATTTAAATTATCATAATGAAATGGAATTGAGTTGTATCATAGTATCTAGTCAATATTATTGCTCACTAATATAATATATAATAATTCGTTTCCACTAAAAACAATAGGCGCCATCATTAGTATACAACACATCACAAAAAGTTGCCAACCCCAACATTTCCGAGTTAAATGGTTTCACCTTTTTTGTCACCCATATCCACGTAACTTACTCTCACGTTTAAAGAAATAAAACTTAACGGCAACTCGAGGGGGATTTGAAATATTTCTTGCGGACCCCGCACGAGGGGTTTTACGGGGCCGTAAAATACAAATCTTCCGCGGTTTTGAAATTAATGCTATCGCGACAATACCTACGAAAGCTTTCTGCGTCGAAAGAACTCCGGAGGAAGACGTCAATTTGAAGGAACATCCGCGAGCACGATAGTGAGGAAACCCAATGAAAATCCCCAGGTGGTTTACTCGGGAACCGAGGGTCACACGCCTCAAACAGCAAAACCTAGGAAACTGGATAGAAAAAAGTGGCTACTTTTTATTTTTATTTTGCCACGTTTCTTTCATGAGAAGAATTTGCACATTTACCCCGCCTACTTTTGGTTTATTATTTCCTTAAATTACCTATCCTTTGTAATCGACCAAGAAATAGAACATTTAAACTCCCCTCATAATTTTAAGTTCACTTTTCAAGATCATTTACGCATGTAATCTATAGGTATCATATTCATTACACTTTGGCACGCTCGAACATTGATGCATTCTTTCAGGGCGATTATGGCACATAAACAGCAAATTACAAAAACTGGAAAAAGTTCCCTTTGTTTAAATAGGCCCTAATGAGAATTTCTGTACTAAAAACATCTCAGACCACTGAGCTAAGTTCCGTCCCCTCACGACGTTACCTCGGCTTCACTGCTACGGAAATCCGACCAAATTTCGGAACGATTTTGCGTCCTTACCACCCATCACCGGTAGTGAACTGTATTTGTTCAAGCATTTAAACGATATTCTTCTGTCAAAATCGAAACTGCTAGCTTTTTTTCCGTTTCAAAGCTTTTTGCTAGATCGGTTTCCTTTTTGTCTATCTTGAATGGATTCTTTCTGAATCCCTCACCCAACATCCTGAAGGCCTCTATGGTTAGTAAACTCTCATCGTCAGATGATCTGTTCTTATAAATCACGACCACTGGAAGACTATTCACACTAGAGGTTATCAAGTGTTCATCCCCTAACGATCATGAGATTCGATGTTAGCTTAAACATAAACATGCCCAAGGGCTGATGGTCATTCTGAAAATTCGTGAGGACAAACGTTGCTGATTAACAAAGGTTATATACCAGGCCTTGAAATAGAATTGATAAATATATGAGGATACTAAGAAACGTGGTGACCTGATATGGAAATAACAGTGTGTTGGTGTAGGAAATTCGATTTTAATGGAAAAAAGTGTTCATGTCAATTATGTATGTATATCAGCGTTAAGCGTTGATAATTTTGAACACTATGTTCGCAAACTGGTTCTACGCCAGAATTAGCTGATTCCTTGATGTTATTTCATTCTAGTTGAGTAGGTACATCAACTCTAGGTTCCGAAATGGCCTACAGGATTTTGGGATCTTTTTTTTGGGAGTTTCAGGTTTGTGGATCATAACAATCCAGATCTTCGAACCTAAAGCCGATCTCAATGAGATTACAAAATCGCTTTTATTATATATATATATATATATATATATATATATATATATATATATATATATATATATATATATATATATATATATATATATATATGATGAAATATTAATATGGTGTACTACCCAGTAGATGGAAGAGTACCAAAAAGATCAGCACGCGCTTTTAGATAGGAACTTTAAAAGGCTTGAAATGCTTTCTAGTGAGCAATCTGGGTGATGACATTCCAGAATCGGTCGTCACTTTCAGTTTATTCTGAGTCCTCAACGCTGTTCGAAGACTCCTCAAACTCCTCTCAGGTTTTTGGCTCTCCAAAGTAGGGCAAACTTCTTTTTTCTTTCTTTCCTCATGTATCAAGTCATACCTAAGACCCTCTAGGATCACCGCT